>MCFE01000334.1:0-92587 GCA_002104905.1 Basidiobolus meristosporus CBS 931.73 | reverse complement strand
AACCTAACCCTAACCCTAACCCTAACCCTAACCCTAACCCTAACCCTAACCCTAACCCTAACCCTAACCCTAACCCTAACCCTAACCCTAACCCTAACCCTAACCCTAACCCTAACCCTAACCCTAACCCTAACCCTAACCCTAACCCTAACCCTAACCCTAACCCTAACCCTAACCCTAACCCTAACCCTAACCCTAACCCTAACCCTAACCCTAACCCTAACCCTAACCCTAACCCTAACCCTAACCCTAACCCTAACTCTAACCCTAATGAATATCAATCCTTATCACATTCCTCTCATTAATGTTGTTCACAAGTCATACTTACCTCTCTTGCTACCCTCCTTCCCACTGAACAGTGTCTTGAGCACGGAAGAACTATCATCACTTCTTATTAACTTACCTACAAATTCACCTCAGCTACACACTCTTGTATAAAAGCTACAACAGTAGTGCTGGCTTCTTTGTTTCAACTGAAATAAAGATTTCACCTGTTGGTGACTGTCTCCCCCCCCCTATTTGTAGATAGACTTGTCTGAAATCAAATAAAGATTTCACCTACCTTGGTGACTTTCCCTCCCCTAAATTCCCCTCAGCTACACACTCTTGTATCAAAGCTACAACAGTAGTACTTGCTTCATTGTTTCAACTGAAATAAAGATTTCACCTGTTGGTGACTGTTTCCCCCCTAACCCTGAGTTCCAACTTTCCTCAAAATTGCAACTCCTTATATCTCAGCTATTAATTAGGGTATTTTCATGTTCTGGGTAAATATTCTAAGTAAATCCCAACAAGGAATTTAGTCAGTATTCTCTAGGATTTGAAGGTAATGATCTAAGTGACTAAGTTAGGTGAATACTTAGGTGGAAATATGAATTTTTACAACAATTTCCACCATAAATTGCAATTAAAAGCTTGAATCAGAAACACCAGCTGAACACCAGCTAAAAGTCCAATGAATATCAATTCTGAGATTTTTCATAGAATACTCCCAGACTCTAGGGAGTATTAGAAGAGATTTTGGCAATTACAAGAACTCCATGATATTAACTTGTAACTATATTGAGCACCAATAAAATACTTGATACAAGGCACCTAAAAATTGTATACTACCTATTTGGATCACTTTTATAGTAGCCCTTCTGAGTCAAAGTTTGAACATAGTAATAACTCTCAGACCATTACAAATTGTAGGAATTAGCTAACATCTTACAAACTAAATCACTAGCAAACTATTTGTCGTCTAGTATTCGCCCAAGTGAAATTTCAAGGTATATGTGTAATATTTAAAACAGCTACAACAACTACGTTTTGGCTTATATTTTATACACACCTCCGGAGACTCTGCCCAAAACTTCACACCATTAATTGACCAGTAAATGCTTAATGTGCAAATCATTGATATCTCAATCATTCCTCTCCGAACGATATATGGAATAACCAATGAGAAGCAGCCGGCAATGCTGGCACGCTAGAATTGAAAACTTGGTAAAAATAGCCTTTTGCGGTCACGGACATGATGCAATCTTTGAGATAATCTTTCAAGTATTTGGTCGGGCAAAGGATATATTCAAACTACCCGATTAACCAAGTCATAATGATCAGAGCTGAGTAAATAGTGATCACAATGGATTTAATTGAATAAATAGCTTCATATACATCCGAAGGACTACATATATATATTTGGTACTCTTGCTTAATAATCAAACGGATAGTGATAAGAAAAGTTCATAGCGTTTTGATCATTGCATTACTAATTGCGGAGAAGCACGCCCCTCCACCATAATTAGTGGTTTATTTACGCGCCATGGGAAGATGTAATCACTCGACTTGAATAAATTTCAAAAGCTCATCCTTCTTCTTGAACTAGTTCCAGAGTACTTGTCCGGCTCACAAGCCAATCTTTCCTACCACCAACTACAGGAGAGATTGAGTTCCTTATTCGCAGTAAACGAAAGTCGTTGTTTTCCTTCCTCTTTAAGCAGACATCCACCCAGCTGTTCTAGTGCCTAGTCTCTAATGCCTAACCATCAACTAAAGGTTCGCACATTTCAGCCATCAGATACAGCTGCTATCCACCGTATCTTTGCCCAAGGCATCGCAGAACCCATATCCTTGGGTTTCCGCCGGGCAGTATCGCTTCCAAAAACTGTTGCACTAGGGAGTGTAGGCCCACTTGCGGCAACAACTCTTTGCACCCAATTCCTTCGGAGCTCTACATCAGGGCTCTTTAAGCGAGCCTTAATTGTTGGTGTTCTAGGGAGTGCTGCTTGGGCCGGATCTTTGATAGGGCTACTGTATTGGCACATCCGTGGGGGATACCAAAGCTACATTGCTTGGTCTTTGGGAGCAGATCTGAAGGACATAAAAGAATATTACCGACTTGAAGAGATTGAATGCGATGGAGGAGCACGCCAGCTTGTACCTACTTCCGACAGCCAATTTTGGGTTTGTACCTTGGACGAAGAGGTCGTGGGGTTTGTGGCTTTGGATTATCAAGTACAAGCTGACGGCAGTAAGACTTGGGAGTTGAGAAGGATGATTGTGTCATCGCAACACCGCAGAATGGGAATCGCACAACTGCTTATTCAAACTCTGCTAGACTGGGCGAAAGAAAGAGGAGCTACAAATGTTCATTTGATGACCAGTGAGATGCAGCATGGGGCTATGAAGCTTTATGAACGCTTTGGATGGAAAGAAGAAAGCAGGGTTAAGCTTATGTATGGAATTGATGGTGTCAATTACCGACTCAATCTACATCATGTGTGAGCGAAATAATGACGATAGATATCCACTGTATTGCGTGCTGCAATTCCACAAGATTAACTTGCTGCATCCATGGCTAGGTTATTAGCTTGATTCTAGAATCGTATAATTGTCTGTGACATGATTGCTTCCAATATCAATCTGGATAATAAATGTAATTGAACTTGGGCTTGATGGTGCGTGAAGGGGGGAGTCATTGGCAACGCTCAACTTGTGAGGAGTACTTGTCCAATAGTGGTTATATAAATGCTGCATCGGACCACTGAGCCCCAACACAGCTCAATCAAGACATGGCATTGTCGCCCAGTTGGCGTTATCTCGAATACATAAGAACCAAGATAACCCGGGGTTTCTTACAAAAGAGACTTTGAACTACCCCTGGAGGCTGGTTTGTCATGAATACGCCTGCTGCATGGGATCGCAGGCCTCCAAAATACAATCTAGTCGACATGATAAAAGGCGAAGGGGTTGTAACAGCCAGCAGTGCACTCCTTTTATGACGACGTGAATGTGACAAATCTGAGCCCTGCGCATAATGAACCAAGACTTGGATTCTGTATCACAATGAAATGAGCTCATGAGGGACGAATACAATATCAAGCAAGCTCCAATCCTAAAACCGACATGCTTGGACAAGCTGGGTAAAAATTTCCGGATATCCAGTTGAGGTTACTATCCACAATACAGATTTCTGGTATCAGTGTGTCAATCTAGAAAATCGAAGTCAGCACGAGTCCTATCGCTGCCTTGCTAGTCCAATGATGAACGCTTCGCTCCTCCAACATGAAGTTCAAAGCTCAAGGATGGCAAATGTGGCCCTTGGACCAGTAGCCTCTGTTGCTTCATGGCTCAGGCACTGGAATATCGGCCAGCATAGGAATGGGAATTTTGCTCAAGTTGGCCATTCACCAACGGGGCTGAGTGAGGAGAATGTTGGGTGCATGGTGAACACAAGCTTACCCATCATTATATAATGGTGTATATTGGATACGCAAGGAATTAACAACGACCAATGACTAATCGCGGTAGTTATTATTGTCTCAATGCTCCATACAGTGCTCATTGGCTCACGACATAATAGGGTGGATATAGCTTTAAGTCCAATTAGCTATTAATAAGTTGGCCTGTGGTTCCACAGCTTCAGAGTAGCCTTTTAACTTTACCGAGTGAAGTAAACCTATATAGCGCCGAAGTATATAATCCATTACATTCAGCTACTAGAGTGATTAGATGATTGACGATATCCCTAGAGCCTATGAGAAGAAAAATGTTCCGGCTGAATTGAAAATAGTACAGTTACCTGCTTCGGATCTAGCAACTCCTAGATATTCGCCAGACTGTGAACTGTCATCTCCAAATGTAAATGCCCAGATTTCTGACAGTTACAAAGAACTACCCTGGAATTACCGTGCTGGAGCAATCAACAGCACGGAAGTTGACAAAGATTTTAAGCAACTTTCTCTCTCGATTCAGCCACCCAATGAGCTTTGCAAGCCGGAGAGCCTCTTGCTACCTACTAGTCCAACGTCGCCTACCCATGCGCTTGTCACTGACCATTTTGAAGATGAAGAAGACATATTATCGCAGAGCTATTTCACCCGAGAGCAGAAAACAGAAAAGCTCACCCGCTTTTTACGAAGGGCTGCTTCAAATGGGGATTCGAAAAGGGTGAAGAAACTACTAGAAGTTGCCAAGGAATACATAGATATCGACGGGCGCGATGAGGATGGAACGACTCCTCTTATATATGCAGCTTGCTGGGGTTATCTTGAGGTGGCCTACTGTCTGCTGGAAGCTGGGGCTGATCCAAACGCTCAAGACAAATGTATGCCAAGCTAGTGACTATCTTTTCACCCTATCAGAAGAAAAAGCTGACTCATAATACTCTGAAATTTCAATCTAGCTGGCTGGACTGCCTTAATGTGGGCTACGAACAATCATCATGATGGTATAGTAGCAACACTGATTGATCACGGCGCCTCTACCTCTTCCAAATCATCTAAAGGCCGGACAGTAATGGATTTTGTAAACCATGCGCTGGACAACGAGAAGTTCGAGAATCAAAGAATCTTCGAAATTCTGACTGATCCTCGCGATGGTCACAACAGCTCGGGAAGCAATCGAGAGAGCGGTTATTATACCTACTCACGCGCGGACATTGAAAGCGTCATTTCTGAAAGCGATATACTATATAAAATGGCTTTAGACCAGGCCAAAGGAAATGATGCGGATTTGACGGATTTCCGGTTCAGTGATTACAAAGTAAGCATCATATTTCATCGGAACGAGTGCATTACTTAACAGATGCCATCTTCTATGATAGTACTTTGACGATGAGGCAGAGTTCTGTTGGGAGGAGATACAGCCGGATCAAATGTTTGTGTATACGCACGAAAGTTTAGATTATCTCTTGGCAAAGATCATCACAAATATGAAGCCACTCTATTCTCGAGAGAGCAAATTCATCTCGGCAAACGCATTATTTTTGGCTGCTCGTTATGGTGTACACCTGGCCGGACCAGATCTTCTTGAAGCCCTGTTGAATCGGTCTTTCGAGCGGATTGTCGATGTAGTGAAGGTACTGCCGATATCGCCTCCAGACGACGCTGTAAAGCGTATTAACACTTTTGTTGTAGCAAAACCGCCAGGATATGTCCATGCTAGCTTTCTGGCTCTCTAACTGTACACTACTACTATATTACTTGAAGAAGGATGTTGAGCTTGTGACTGCTACGGTGGAGTTCCAGCTGAGTCTCTCCGAGCTGATTCACGACCTCTATCAGAGTTTTGTTAAGAATGCTACTCAACGCATCGAGGAGGTATTGGAGCCGGCTATGCTGGTGTATGACCCTCTTCCTGGTATGGAGGATATCAAGTTTGTAGGAGAAAAGCGAAATTTCCTCTTTACTGGGAAGAAGATCTTCACACCCCCTCCATCACCTCGCACCAATAGATTCTCCATTAGGCGAAAGAATCGGACATCTACCAGTGGAACATCGACTCGCGTCAAGCCTCCAACCCCCAAAACTGTATGCTGTATTCTTTCCTCAACATTGATCGTTCTGAAATCATACGAGGTCCACCCTACTGTTATTCATTATGCGCTCAATCAGATATTCCACTATATGTCGGCCGAGTTATTCAATCGCGTAATGACAACCAAAGATTACTGTTGCAGAGCAAAAGCAATGCAAATTCGTATGAACTTATCAACCATTGAAGATTGGGTACACCACAACCGGCTTCCACAAGTCCTGATTCAACATTTCCAGCCCCTCATCCAGATTGTTCAACTTCTACATTGCGTTTCAGGCCTGGCGGATCTAACCGAGCTCCTCATGACGATCAAAGAGCTCTCAAGTCTAAACTCGCTCCAGATTTATCGTGTTGCCAACAACTACAAATACGAAGTTGGAGAGAGAGTACTTCCTGAGGAGATCACACAGTATTTAGCTCAAGTGGCGAAGGATACGTGCTCGCTCCTTTCACGCACGTCGGTGGAGCTGAACAACCAGGGTCATCGAACTCCAAAAGTCCGAGAAGAGGAAATTGATGCTTTGCCTACGCAAGAAAATGGCCAAACGGTTCCACCTGCCACACATGATGATGTCATGGAGGAGCTTATGGACCCCACACACTTGCTTCCTTTTGCCATTCCTACAAGCTCAGAGATGGTGAATGGCTGGGGAAAGAGCGAGAAAGAGTACGCGCCCTATCTTCCAGACTCTTTTCTGAAAGAGTTGGATTCAGAACTCCTTGATATTTGCTCCAGTTAAATCGAAACTCGATATTACACATTTCTATATATATATATATATATATATATGTATATACATATATATACTAATTCGTCACATTTACTGTTGGCCTGCTACTCCACCATTCCTGCTGTTCAATGTCCGAATGCTGTTGCTCACACCATATCACCTAATAACGCTTGAACTGATTTACGATTTGAGGCCGGTATCCTTAGTGTTCTCATCCCTTAATATGTGTTGTACTGAAAAGTGTTCTTTTCGATAATTTGAATAAATCACCCCACTGTCGACTGGTATAGAATCCATCCATCAAACCGTCTCCATCTCGCTCTATGGCAAGATGCATTTTAGCCTGTAGAAAAGATCCTGTATTCTGCATGACGCATTTTATAACCTCGCGAGCAGAATGCATACCTTGCCATGGCAACGTTGCTCCCAATACTATTCTAGTGCACATAACTAGTTCATAGATGGTTGATCAAACCCAGCGCATGCTCTCTGATTCGCAGCATCTTTGACATCATGGCGAGTGGAATGAATCCTGCAGGAAAATGCGACTACAACATTGTTATTTCAGGAGATTGTGTTGAGTAAATAGGGCTAAATGCATGCGAAATATACAGGGAATTCGTTTCAGGCCTCTTACTCACCATATGCCACCCATATCAGGTTAGCCTACCCAGATATTCGGGAGATAGTGTTAATGATCACGAGCACTGAGCGGATCAGACTCAACTGAAACGCACAATCATCGTAACGTTGGTTACCAATCCGCTCCAGTGCAGAGAACTATATTAGTGCGTAAGACCCTTTCGGAAATGACATATGGGTGCAACCATCCCTCCATGTCACCGACAGAACACATGGTGAAAAACGGGCTCATTCATTGGTAGTTGGCAGCTGATATTCCACATGGTTATACACTCAGCTGTCCAATGCATGAATACAGATATGGGGTCTGTATTCCTCCACCTAGCCATTATACAGGTATGCAAAGCCGATTTCAAGAAGCGCTCGATATACTCTTATCATTCAAGCATCAGGAGCAGGTTAAAGGGGCGTCGGTATCAACACTGCCACACTCATGCTTGCCAAAGACCACATGGACATGAATGGAGGAATATGCCTTCATCGGTCCAGTGATATAAATTCATTAACTCCGGTTGCTATTGTAGTAGTTTACATTGCCCATTCTATCTGTTCATCTCAGGCAACGCACCTTCAGTCATAGAAATCGAACTGGTCTCTTCGTCTTGATCGTTTAACTGTTTCATGATCCCTCGAGCGAGAGCAAACAGGTAAGAATTCATGAGCTTGTATTTGGACTGTATAAAGTTCTCTCTTATCCACATATACATAATACTCCAACACCACTGGATCGCCTCTTGTTCGACGTGGAATGTAGTGAGCCAAAACCTTCCAATGAAAGCGAGCTCTTGTTACCCACTTCCAGAGATTCTTACCAATATGGCGCGTTTGATAACGGCTTCATCCCTACTATGATGACCATAAGTCCCCTCAAGCGCAACAAAACCATTATAGAGAAAAATATCCAGGCGAACAACATCATCGATAAATTTACCGGGGTTGCCAAAGAATGTTCAAACACTACAGGCGGTGTACTTTTTAACCTGCTCCAGTTAGATTCCAAAAGAAAGGGCATCAACAGGAACAAACTGGGAACGGCCTCTTCAAGTTTAAAAGGTGCTGCTGATGGAGAGGATGGCGTCACCTGCTGCTCAGACGAAGACCATGTTACCGAGAAGCAACTGGAGGCTAGGGCAGCTACGACTGCTTATATTGCAGATATCCTGTTGCGACAAGATTATCTCATTCTCCTATCCAAAGCCATGGTTGTCTTTGGGTCTCCGGCACACCGTCTTGAAGATAACATGAGTCGAGCATCTACCGCTTTGAATGTCCAGTCCTCGTTCGCCTTCTTACCAGGAGTCATAATGATATCATACGGGGATGAACAGACACACACCAGTGAGACACATATTATCAAGGTGGATCGAGGATATAATATGTTCAAGCTTGATCAAGTCAATAAGATATCCAAGTGCGTGATCTATGGCTACATCAGGGTGGAAGATGCATATGAATCCCTCGAGAAGGTTATGGAATCGGACGATCTGTATCCTTGGTGGTGCGATATTATGGTCTTTGGTGTCTCCTCTTTCTTGATCGCCCCAGTAGCGTTCCAAGGGGGTTGGATGGAGGCGATAGTTAGTGGTATTCTTGGCACTGCCATTGGGGTGCTCCACGAATTCTCCAAGAAACTTTTCAACTATGCCAACGTATTTGAAATCTCTGCTGCGGTTTTGACTTCCCTTGTGGCCACTGGTTTTCGTCACAAAGTCTGTTACCAATCGGTCATCATGGCGTCTGTATCTATGCTGCTACCAGGTCTAGGTCTGACCACCGCTGTCATGGAATTGGCTGCACGAAATCTGATTTCGGGGGTGGTGCGGCTGGTATATTCGCTAGTTGTAGCGTTTATGCTAGGATTTGGGCTATCGTTCGGATCCCAACTTTGGCGAGCATTAGATAGCGACACGTCCGACGGAATGGAGTGCCTCCCTCCGCTCTCCGAGCACTGGAGGCTCGTCTTGCTGCCAATCCTCTCTACCTTCTATAGTATCACTCTTCAAGCTCACCCACGCCAGTGGCCTCTGATGGTGGCCCTCTCTGCGATTGCATTCAATATTTCGCGATACTCGTCACAGATTCTGGAGCCCACGGCCTCAGCTGCTTTCTCATCGTTCTCCCTTGGGCTCATTGGAAACATATACTCGCGTATCACACATGAGCCAGGATTTTCTGCTACACTGTGCGGAATAATGCTATTGGTTCCCGGCAGTATAGGGGTCCGTGCAGTCTACGAAGCCTTTGATCCAGATGGTAACGGAATGGGACTAGCTTTTGAAATGATAGTCATAGCGCTGAGCATCTCAGTAGGACTGTTCGTCAGCACACTATTAGTCTATCCAACAGGCAAAAGAAGGACTGCGCTGTTAACATTCTAATTAGGTGATATCGACACATACCTGGTGCTTTGATAAATATCCCCACTGTCTATCATGTATTATTCTGAGCGTGTGTGTAGAGCACAAGCGATATCCCCCGTCACCTGACCCCTCATTCCACACCCGAAAGAATAAAACCCGCCTTTTCCTGATACTTTATTTTAGCTGGGAAAGGGTACATATGATCCACCATGAGGTTGTATTGCGATGGTAGTTGAGCCGTCATTGGCCATACGGCTCTTGGATATCAAACGGGAATTGGACTAAATGAGAGTGTGCAATCGATTGGTGTGAAATCGATAGCTTTCTGGATCGGTGAGCAGTCTCAATCTCCAAGATGAACCTGCTTCTTTTAGCTGATTGTTCCCTCTGCCGCTATTATATCCCGGATTTGGATGGGTGCTGCTGGGGCAAAGCGGTTAAATCAAACTGATCCCATTGAGCAGTGGAGGACAGAAAGTGCAAGATTCTCCCCATCTCGGTTACTCTTGATTGTCCCACCATTTCCCAACCTGCTCCTGCTGATGGTTGAGGCCAATGGCTAGTGGTTTACTGAGGCATACTAATAGCACGGATTTTTGTCTGGTTGAGCTCTATCTGAACCAATGAAGAATAATGAAATCCAATCTTAACCTGGGCTCAACATTGCCCCAAAAGGTAGGAGCCCAAGTCGGCTGCTTTTGGTAGTGGTTCGAATTCAATTAACCACTGGCCAGAGCTGTGAGAACCACTACTCCGGAAGGCCCATGAAAACCCCCCATCATGTACAACCGATGCGTTTCCATGTTACATCACCAATCGTCCAATTTGCCTCACTTTTGAATTCAGAACTACTCACCTAAGCGGATACAATTGGTTTCGAAGTGGCAAGGTCGCACGTGATTTGATGCGAAGCCAAGAGATGACTGACGTTGGCCTATCTACCATGGACCAGGCTTGTAGGGATCGTGTGCTACGAGGGGAAATTCATCATTTTATTAGTGAGCCTAGTGTTATCATGGCCGCTTCAAGCCAGTAATACATAATATACAGTGAAGATATTGCTCTACTTGCGAGCTAATATCAATGTACTCTGATAAGTGGGGATAATCGAATGGGATATGAGGTAACTCCTAATTGCGTAAACTAAGGGATAGGGAAAAAACAAGCTCTGTACATAGATGTTGGGAGGAGAGATGATATGTCAGTACAGTATGTTGGCTGGTTGAAGTCTGAATTCCGGCAACGGACGCTCAGACACTGAACACAACAAGGGCGCTGATCATAGCGATTAGGGTATCGTGTGTGGGAAAACTTGAAACCATTTTGTTGGTGATGAAACAATGTCGGTGGGTCATAATGATGTCAGGACGCCTTAGAACATCATCATGGCTGTTCTCTTCTTACCGAATGGATACACCAGCAAACTGGCCACAAAGAGACCAACCGCAATACTCAGAGCGACGACGATCATTTGGAAAGCGAGAGTCGCCCCACCAGTGTTGCTTCCACCGGACTGTTTGTTGTCGTCGAACAGAGCAAGGAACCCTTTCACACCCATACTTCCAGGCACCAACAACATAGTGGCGGCAATGACAGCGGCAAAACCAAATCGGTGAGTAATACGCGCGTACGCATTTCCTACGAACGCTACAACAAAGGCTGAGATGGCAGCACTCACTTCAGCCCCAAGCGGTGTGGATGTAAAGTAACTAACAACGAAACCAATAATACACAGGATCAGGATGGGTGGCCACTGACGGAAAGATGCGTTCAGGAAAATACAATAGTTCACCGCCAAGAGGGGGAGTAATAGGAAGTTCCACCACGGGCTGACGGGGTTGCTGTTGATTCCATTGACATCGAAAGCATCCCAAGACTGCCAGATCTTTGTACCGATGTTCAAGCCAAACCCAAGCATGAAGGCGCTTACCAAGGCAAACACCAAGCGTACAACTCCAGAAATCAGATTTTTGGATCCAAGCTCAATCACCGATGTAGTCAATGACAGGCCAGGTAGGAGGAGCGTAACACCGGATAGCATGACCGAGTTGAAGTTGGCCTTGCTGTGGAGAGCGGCGGATATGAATGAACAGATGATTGCTGCAGTGATCTCAAACACGTTGGAGTAGTTGAAAATCTTGGATGCCAGGATACTCAAGAGGCCAACAATAAGCCCGAGAGCACCGCTAATCAAGGCGTCAATCCAATCACCATTGAAAGCCAATGGGCAAATAAGGAATGAGCATAGACAATAATTGAGGATTTGGATCCACCAAGGGTATATTTGGGGCTCGTCCATCATGTCCTCCAGAAGCTCGTAAGCATCTTCCACTTCCAGCTCCCCATAGATCACCTGGCGAGAGATCTCGTACGAGCGCTCTAATTTGTCCATGTTGTAACCACGATCCGCTTTCAGGATGTGTGTATCACTGGTGTGTGTATCGGCATCCCCAAACGAAATGAACGCCACCCCGGGTAGAAAGGCAAAGGAAGTCTCGATCTCCAACGCTTTAGATGCTAGCGACATATTGTACTCCAATCGATGGGCAGGCGAGCCGAATTGAACCATCGCTTTAGAAAGAACCATCAGATAATCCTGCTTAAGTAGCAAGTCGGCAATGTTGGCGGTGATGTTCAGCTGCTCCTCCAGGGCAAACGCGGAGTATCCGTCGTCGGCTAGACTACTTCTGTTGGAGGAGGCAAGAGGGATGGTGGATCCAGAATGGGTGCGACTGTTTTTGAAGAAGTCTCTAGGATTAGGTGTAGTTTGACCAGACTTGTGACCTGTCTTAAGCATGCTAAGCTTGAGCAACTGAGTCAAAATACCGCCACCAGCCTCAGTCTTCGCATAGCGATTTTTACGACTGGGGGTAAACTTGGCGACCATCTCCTTGGCTTCAATGTTTTTCTGAATCACTGTCTTGTTACGCTGTAATGGCTTGACGTCCTCCTGGTCAGGAACCTCCATGGAGGAACTTGAGGAGTTCTTCTCAGTCATCTCGTCCACCTGCGTCTCGGTGGAGGATTGGTTGTCGTCATCGCCTATGGCGAACTTGGTTTTTTTCTGTTCAGGATTCGCCATTTGGATATTTCGAACGGAAACAATATATGGGCGTGGGTGTGTTATGGAAAGGAAGAATCGGCACTAAGTCCTATGAAGCTTTCAAGAAGCCCAGTTGAAAGAAGGTAATGTACAGTGAGTGTGGCGGGTTAGGCAGTACAAACTAAGTGTGAAATGACGGAATTCTCCACTGCTGAGACGTTCAAAGCACAGACAAGCGAGAGTTGCGGTATGCTGAGGGTGGCCGGACTCCCTGGGTTTATATAGACCCAGCCAGAAATGCATGCCATTTCCAAATACGCTTTCACTGAAATCATTCTCACGTTTACTGGTCTCAACATCGCAGTTGGGATCTATTGGATAATTCACTATCAAATTCCTTTTTGAAGGATTCATGATTCCATAAGAATAAATTATCTTGGATTGATACAATTAATAAAGCGAAAACGATCAATGAATTCACATCATCAATATGGGGAGGCTGTCTCTGTTATTTTTATTCCGTCCTACCTGGATCGTATTATAATGGAGCGGTGAATATAAATATAGTGGTCACAAATACATATCGGTTCGTATATGAATGAACCGGTATACATATCGTGACTTATGAGGTCAACAAGTTGGCACTCACGCAGCCAACCGTCATACCCATTGAGTATGGAGCTGATGGATCCAGAGAATGATGCTTGAGGTATTCTGAAGTGTGACTAATAATTCTATGGAAAATAATGGCAATCTATCCCCATTGGAACAATCCCTGCCTCAACAATGCTGGCTACCCAGAGCGTTGTATGTGTTGCCTCTAACACCGATGGCGCCCTCTTCCTGCTGATTGATTGAAATCACCTGGGTTTCACTGTTGGGTAAGCGACAGCCAGGGTTGCTAAGGCCCAACATCATTGCCCCAGACCACTGCACCATGGACTAATCTCCATTCCTTCCCTTGGTGTTCTGAAGGGATTGGGTTGCTTGCCAATCTGGCCCCAAGTGATTCGCCCGCTTAATATCCAGTAACCAGGGGTGCTTCCCTTAAATTTTGCCACCACTGTTGATTCCATTTTCCTAAATGCTAAATCGTTTATCGATCCAATGGCATTGGTTTGAAACATCAGCGATACCCATCCAATGACAAATTCGTTACAAATTTAGAGATTCCTATGATGTCATGCGTACCTAGGTTGGCAGACAAACATGAAATTCGGCGATTTATTTCATCAGCAATCCGAATGGAAGAATGCGGTATTCAGTAGCAATTCGCGGGAATTGAAGTGATCTGATTCACGCGGATCATAGTCTTATTTCATCATCGGGTTCAGGTACCTAACTCGGTTTAAAGAGCCAAGACCAGGCCTGAAATGCTACAGGGCTCTGGGAAGCTACAACGTAAAGGCCGGGGAAGTGTTCTCTGGTAAGGAATATGCTAGCCCTTAGACAAGATATAATGTTGGCAACAATGGTTGGGATGGGAGAACATTCAAGCGCAAACAAGGTCGTAACAGTAGGGCTTCCCGTGGAATATTACATTTGTTTCGATGGATCAGCCACCACAGAGCCTGTTTGGCCGTATATCCAAGCAAACACTTTGTTTTTGGGAGGCATATTGGGAGGATTTTTCGGGATAGAAACCACTCCTCTCAAAGCAGGGAGGACAGAATACTCCAGGGCAAACGTGCCACTAGATCCCCCATAGGCATCACAAACGGCTTACCTAAATTAAATCTTGGGGAAATTTCGATACCCAGGCCCGCACCCAGCCATCAAGTAATTGTCGTTTCCCAAAGAAGTTAAATGGGTCGATGAAATACACTACTTGATGCGGGACAGTCAAAGTTTGTGACAGTTCGCTTCTAACCCGGCACCTTACTTCCAGTGTTGCAACGCCAATACGGAATCCACAGGAGTTGTGTTCCAGGGTAGGGAAAGAGAAAACTGGAAAACGGAGCGTCTGGTTAGATTCTAGGATTGCACCATGCATGATTTCGGGATTCGCAGATATTTTCTGGCGAGATTTCGGCATCACCTTGCTCAAGATGTAGAAATCACCCAAACAACCAAAGCAGTCACCCGGCCTGACAATGGATCAGATTTGTCATTGTGCCAGTAAACCTGATTCGAGCAGGTGGTGAGGTTCCCCGAAGGATGTGTCAAGTTGCCATGAAATTACCGAATTCCACACGTTGGGGGCCATAAATGGAGCTCACCCAGGAAAGTAGTTGATTGGTATGCCATATCCAGCACCCGTTCGCTTTGGATCTCCCTTATTGGTTTGGCATCAATTGGATAATGGCTCCGTCTAATTAAGGAGCGTGAATATCACTGAGGTTGGCTGCGACGCAAGGCTTATCAGATCGAACATCTGCAAGCCTTCATTCAAATCGTGATCAGAATCATCCCACAGCTCATCTAGCAGCCAATCCCTGGAGTTCTCTTAAAATATAGTGTAAGCTTAAGTTCGATGAATGGCACAGGTTGGTGGGTGAGGCACAATTGGCAGTATGGGCTTCGACTCCCCAAGAGAATCAAGTTCGGACCAACTAGAGTAGTGTGAGGTTAATCGGAAATCAATTTATCTCTGATTAGTAACCTTAAATCGCATTCAGGTTGATGTGCGTCGATGCAAATCACCAATTTGTTTGTGTTCGGATCCTTGTGGTGTCAACTTACCTGGCTATCAATTTATTTCCAGCCCTTTATGGGGGCAGCATGGCGCCATGGGTGGAGCTATCTTTAGAGCGGCCAATAGGCGCCTAGCAGGCTCAGATCAATGTAATCTGGGTGAAACACGAAGGGCCTATTGACTCATCAGACCACCGGTTTGCAAATGAATCTGGCATTGGGTTTTCAAATATGGTGCCTACGACTGATTGCCACAATGGGCGGATTCTCGACTGCCCTCCTCCTCATTTCATTGCTCGACCCATGCCCAGAGTCTCCCCACTGTAGCATCCCACACGCACTCTGGAATTTGAGATTTGTTGGGTTCGAATCTACAATGTGTTACAAATAATAGTGCTATGCTGCAATCTCGTGCCGCCTGGGTGTTGGGCCGTCGGACATTATACCAAGTATTGCCTCCCCACTATGTGAAAGAAGAGCTCACCCACGCATCCATGCCACACTGTAGATTGAGTTGCTCTATGCATGCATATGTGGATGCATATATATGGAGCGGTGGTTCTACAACGCATCTCCAATAGCCCTGCACAACCCTCTGCCATGAATCGACTCACGAGCAATTTGATTTCCATGGCCTATTGTAGGACAGAATACCATCCACGTCTGAATCCACACCCAACGATAGGCTTTTCATGGCCTCGTTACTCCGTAGATAATCTGGTTTCCAGCTGGAGAAATAATTCATCCCCCAAGCACCACCATTGTGCAACATGAAGCGATCAAATCCTCCTCGTATACTCCCACACTCGAGTGCCACACTCGAGTGCCAGCATTGGCGGATTCGCCTAGGT
Organism: Basidiobolus meristosporus CBS 931.73; assembly: GCA_002104905.1. NCBI lineage: Eukaryota > Fungi > Basidiobolomycota > Basidiobolomycetes > Basidiobolales > Basidiobolaceae > Basidiobolus > Basidiobolus meristosporus. The sequence continues at coordinate 76,524 of MCFE01000334.1, read as the reverse complement.
TTTGGATGGCAGTCTGCTGGATCCCTCACTGACTCACCCTTGAGTCAGACTGGAGATTCCAACGTGAGGTTAACCCTGAATGCCCCCTCTCCACGTACCAAGAGTCGCCGTCTGTATCCCCAATCAGTGTCCTAGGAAAATTCTACCAGGCCAATGTTGGTTATGAGCCATGTATCCAAGATCCCCAGCTCAATGGTCCTAGTTAAGGTGGTGCCACAAGGAGATCATGATTAATTGAGGTTATCTTGTCTTACTTTGCCGATGTAGCCCTCTCCCCATATAGTAATTGAATTGCTGCATATGTCAAATCCAGTGTGGATCGGAAGCAACTCACGAGCCAGAGGCAGCCGTCACCTGAGAATGTGGACTACTCATCCACTTTACAAGATCTTTGCACCACTAACCGTAAGCACTGGACACCAGTAGACGAGTGCCCCAGCCCCATACTAGCTGGACGGTGTTAATCTGCCCCCTGTATTCGGTTAAGTCTGATGAGGGGACGCACAAGATTCCGAGCATCTTGTTTTCCGAATATGTAAGCATCCTTGCTGAACCTAGAAGCATCTCGACCCGCAGACATGCCTTTCATGTTATTTCAAGTACACACTAAACAACCAACCGATTGACAGCAGATTGGTGGGGACCCGCGCATTCAGAAGATTCCTTCCACGTCCATGCAGGTAAGATATGAATGCTCGTCCACAGGTTGGCTGACCGGTAACTCAATCTAGATGTCCAGTAAATAAGGTCCATGCATAAGGATCGTTGGACCCCTCGACAGAAGAGCACGGTACGGTGCACTTCTAGTGAAGGGACTTGGGCTCGGTCGTTTCTACATTGAATGGGTCTTTAGGGGTAAAGCACACTAGGTTCGAATGGTAACAGCGGGCGATTAGCGAGCTCATTTTCCGGACTCACGGTACGGCTCATCTCCTACCTGGGTACAAGATTCAGTGCTCGAGCTCCCCCTCAAGAGGTGTTCAAGCTTTCAGGCTTGATTCAATCGCAAATCGCGCTTCTGCATCGTGAATGCTAGCCGGCCAAGCTCTTTCTGCTGCTTATGAATCAAGTTCTACTTGGGCCACTGCCTAGAAAAGGATGATCATGATTGGAGTCTGCTGGTGGAATTCTCGTACTCCAAGGCAATGGTGTGCCTGGAATCGGGTGTACCGTTTCTGCTAGGATGCCCGGTGGCCACTTTGCAACAAAAGAAACCTCAGCACCATATATTATCAAGTAACACACCCTAGTCATTGGTCGAACAGATGCGGCTTGTAGCGGAACGATAGCACTCGCTTGTCGTGAAATGCTTCTGTATTGTTCCGCCAAATTGTGCTTCACACTGGGTGCTCTGGTTTTCCTACCATTCCGAAGGGACTGTCTGGATTTTTTAGGTATATCCGAATGTGCTCTGCACAATTAGCCATGTAGAGCATCATGGGGTGGACACAGTTAAGCATTCATTGTTCTTTCATTGGACGAAATATTGCTGTTTATTGGTGACAACTCATGGACAATTCTTATGGCTCTACCATCAGTCTCAGATTGATTGCGCTGTATCCTATCGCCTCTACGAGATGATGAACACAGCAGTAGCACTTCGTCAAACCTGCTGCCGACTGTGCCGTGAAGTGTCCCGGTAAATGTATCGTGGGCCACCTCCAGCGGTTCGATATTTTCGCCGTTCGCTACATTCCAAGGGATCTTTGAAACTCGGCGTAGACAGGTTTCCCTACCAACCAGGCTCGTGATCTGGTTGGTAGGTTCCAAACCTGGCCATGTGTCGCCCCGATGGGATTGCTCTCTGCTGGCCATGTGTTACCCACCGGTCGTTTCGTTGAAATGGATTGGTGCTGAATCTGATTCAAGGATTCGCCTCGATTTCGGTAGGGATTCATCGGCAATCCACATGGCCCTGGTGATTCGTTTGGTTCCATCCTCCTGGGAGTGTTCCAGATGCCGGAATGGTCGTCGGTGCAAGTCTCATCGACAACTTAAGCCCCACGTAATGCGCACACAACTTCCTCAGTGATTTTCTCTCAAGCATATTGTGTTTCGGAGGAGTAAACCCATCTTGCATTTGGTAAGATTTTTTTCTGCTCAGATTACCCATCAGTTTGGTGAGTAAGCGGGTAGAAAGTAATCCGATTTACTGCCAAAACCCTCTTGCAATGCTGTCATGAAGTCGAAGAATTCCGCTTGCGTATTGAAAAGCCACCTTGCCTTAACTATATACTGCAAGTCGCAGCCTACTTAGTTCATTGATAGGGCGACCACTTGCGTGATTGTAGCGGTCACAGTTGGTGAGCATATCTCCTAGTGAGGCGATGAATCATTCACTAGACGTATCTTGAGATGGAAACTTGGGGCTGTTTCCTACCACAAGAAATCTACTGGTTGGTACAGAAGAACTTGGTAGGGCTCTGGAGAGCATTGTTGGCCCGGTGTGAAATGGTTATGACAACGGAGGACAATAGCATTGGCCCATCGTGAGGCCAGATTTTTAAGCTTTCGTTTGGTCCTCGCCACATCTCACTATTGACCATATCACCACAGCGGGGTACTATCTCATTTCAAACACCCTGAATTATGGCAGAGCTCCTCAATGCTCCTCCATTTGCACTTCGAAGATATTCATCCTATGCTCTCTCTGGGATCATGCAGATATGCTCTTGCCAAGGGAACTTTTGGAAGTCGTCCTGGGTGTGCAATGATGATGCTCAGTGAACCTCCTGGAAGTCCGCAAGCTTCCTGCCCGAAATTGATCTCTAACCCTGGAAAATATGGGTCCAGGTTCAAACATAAATGGGCAGTAAGTCTCCTGCCAGTTGTTTACATTAGAATGGGGGGATATGGTGGGCTCCATGGAATCAACTCTGCAAGATTGGTTTTGTGATATGAATGGGGCTTCAAAATAATGATGCTGTGTCCATCTTCATGTTGGTTCATATGGTGTGCTGCTTGTCCTCAACAGGGGTCATGTATGTGATTACAGTGGAGTGTTTGTGAGGGATCTTCTGGGACTTGATACATTCAAGAAATGTGCAGCTAACCTTTACTTACCAAATCTTGTCAAAATAACACAGCTGATCCCCACTTCTGACAAATCTTTTGGTAAAAATAGAAATGCAGTATGCATACCAAGACTTTCATATATACATATCCAGATGAAGCCTGATAGCCCTGAGTAGTCTGACACCTCAAAAACACTCACTCTACACAGCTTAACAAGCTTATCTGTGTTGTCATAGTGGCAAGTCATGGCCACATTTCAGCTCAATCATAGTTTATACTGATTATATAGATATTCCTTTAACACCTTGAGTAATATAATATCTGCACTTAGCCACACTCCTGCTCAAAAATTGGTCAAAATTACCAAACTCAACTGTACCCAAGCAGCTGGGGATTAGTTCTCTGCCTTTCTTCACACTGTAATCCTGGACTCTTAGCCTACTCCTGCCTTTATGTACATTGGTTGGCTGTTGCCTCTATTTTGAACTCCTTACTGACTGACTCCACAAAACCCAAAAGTTCTATGTCATAGCTTGTTCATGTTGTGAGTTTTTTAATCAAGCCTCAATATTCTCCCAAACTAACCAGTTAGATCATTTAATACAAATTTTAGAGAACTCTGATCAGACTCCTTACCAGAAGTTATTTAGAATATTCATCAGGCAGCCAGAACATGAAATCTTCAAAGGTTGTCTGAACAGCCCTAAGCTTTGCACACATGCTCTTGGAGCCTTCCTAAAATACTCTATGTGCTTGTTTTTCCAAGACTATGTAGGAGCATCAATACTACTCCTGAACTCAATGAATTCTCAAGTGATAACAATGTAACCTGCTTGTCCTCCCCGATACTTTCAATATCTCCAAAACTCTTACAAAATGCTATGCTCACCAAGCCATCACACCCACACATACTCTATACTGCTACTACTAAGATATTCCCTTTAATAAGAAGTTGAATGGGGCCAACTACCAAGTGTCACATGAGAAGTTAAAGTGCAGCTTAAGGATAGGGGCTTTTGGGATATTGTCATGTTAGAATAATGCCCTCGTGAAGGTAAAGGAGATTAAGCTTCAAAGTAGCAGACAAAAGAGCAAAGTGGCTTTAAGAAGATTTGTTTCAATGTAAAAGACAAATTGTAGTTCAACACTCAAAAGCAAAAGCAGCACAGAATTACCACAAGGCATTAGAAGACTCTGTTGTATACAAGAGAAAGGCATGATAAAACTCTTGAATGGCTTAACTGAACCAAAGGGATAATTGAGTGCAGAGTCTTAGAACTGTCAGCAAGTGGTGGAAATATCTGTTATGAATAGACACAAGGCAGGAGAGTAGAGCTAGGCAAGGCAGGACCAGGAAAGGTCTTAGGTGTGGATCAACAAGGCAAGGTGGATTTCCAAGGCAAGGCTGTTTATTCAAAACCTGTGTTTATCAGACTGAGGAATACATAAGGGGGGATAGAACTATTGTTGTATCCAAGAGTAAAGTGTAATAAAACTCTTGAATGAGTTAACTGAACCTAAGTGACAACTAAGTGCAGAATCTTGGAATTGTCTTAATTTTATTGAGACACATGCTAAACCAAATGGTTCAGTAAGCTTTATTTATACTTTTCTGATTAAGTTGCATTAGTATGTGCCAAGAGACTGGACTAATTGAAATCTGTTGGGGTGTTGATAGGTGCATAAGATAAATGAAAAATTGTATCATTAATCAGCTGATATCTTGACAACTGCTAAGTGGTTGGATAGATCTCAGATGACTAATCACCTGGGAAGGCTTGGCAGATAGGTTGATAACGTAATGACCATTTGAAAATAGATCAGGTGTGATAGCTAAAAGTAGATTCTGAGGTGGGATAAAATAAACCATAACAGGGATTAGTTATGTTTGGGTTAGGAAAAATCAGTTAGGATACTAGATTTTCCACTGGAGTGAAATTGGCTAAGTTTTAAATGTTGATGCACAACAACTATATATACTTTTTGGCAACATGGATGCTGAGAAATATTGGCTAATACTGATGGGGTTCTGGGGTGAGGCTCAGTAAGTGTGCCAAGATAGATATATACTAAAGAACAGACTAGATCATCACACAAGGATATGCCTAGAGTCAGCTGCTCATGTGAATAGGTCATGTAACATGCAATTACCACATACAGTATTGAGCTACGTAAATTCCAAAGGGAGGCTTCAATAGAATATTCCATTGTGTAATGTTGACTTGGAGCTTTCCAGAATTTGCCAGAATGTAGTAAAGCTTACTAGAGAGAACAGGTATTTCTTCACCAACTTGGTTTTGTCAAATCATGAAAGGTCAAGGATGTCATGTGCTCATGACAATTGCAGCAGAGATATTCTGGTCTAATATGGATGTTGCATACAGCTGGGTTTGGCTACAAATGCACTACAGTTAGTTTGCTATGTAGGCTAGGCTTGGTGTTCTTGAAAGTGTTAAATATGCTATGCTTTGGTAGAAACTAGAATGGAATTGTTGAATTCTTAATTATGATGTGACACATTCTTAATTTTGTTGAGACACACACTAAGCCAAAAGGTTGAGTAAGTTTTATTTACGCCTTCCTGATCAACTTGAATTAGTAGCACTAAGAGACTGGACTAATTGAAATCAGTTTGGGTGTTGATAGGTGCATAATCTAAGTGAAAATTGAATCATCAATCAGTTTATTTCTTGGCAACTACCAAGTGGTCTGATAGATCTCAGATGACTAATCACTTGCAAAGGCTTAGCAGATCAGTTGAGATCATAATGACCACATGAAAATTAATCAAGTGTGACAGCTTAAAATTGATTCTGAGATGGGATAAAATAGATCATAACTGGGATTAGTAATTTTTGGATTAGGGAAAGTCAGTTAGGGTACTGGTTTTCCAATATGTTAAAATTGGCTAGGTTTTTAATGGTGATGTATAACAGACTCCAATCAGTCATATTCAGCTGATAAGAAAATATACCTTCAATGATGATATTTACTGTAAAGATACTGTCTTGGTGAAGAAATGAAGAATTTGTAATAAAATACCGTTAATGCTATTCAGATGGAATCAGTGGGCATACAAGCTATAGATAAAGATGCAGTAGCTAGCCTCCTGAAAGGCCTGAGAAACAATCTCCAGGGCTCCAAATTGTCCTCAGAGTGCAGAACTTGCAACCAGAGTTTAAACTATAAATTTAGTATACTCCTGGATTAGGAGTTAAGAAAACAAGCACTAACAAGAAGGAGGATGAAAATCTTTAATCAGCAGTGCCATCCACCAAAGGACATGCTCAAACCCCATTAAAGGCAACAGCAACTTTTCTTGCACCTACTGTAAGTGGAAAGGGCATATATGAGGCAGGTGTCTATACACAGAGAGATAATAAGCAAAAAAAGCTTAAAAATGGAGATGCTGCAGCTTTTGAAGATAGACTTCTCATTTCTGTACTGAGCAAGACAACAAGCAAAATTTTCAGCATAATCCTCTACTGAGTAGCAGCAAAATACTATCAGAATACCAGTTGAGTCCCAGCTGAAAGTCCAATTAATACTAATTAATAACTAGAAATACAAATAAAGAGGACTTTCATATGGGATGCCAGAGTACATCATGGAATTGGTCAGCAAATTATCCAAGTAAGCCCAAAAATAATCCAGGAAGCCACACAATTATCTTAAAAGGAGCATCCTATGTACCAGGAATAGCCAAGAGCCTGTTACCTGTTGATAATGCCACTGCAGTAAGGCTCAATTTTATTTTTAGCAATTTTGGAAGTAGGATCACTGATCAATATAGCATCCATGTTGCCTTGGTTATCAGAGATGGGGATCTACACAACCTAGCATTTAGCCATTGTATCTGGAAGTTAATATAGGCAGCCTAAATACATAAACACCAATGCTTTGGCATGGATGATATAGGCATACCAATTTTTGTTATTTGAGCAGAAGCTCCAAAATCAGCTGAAATCTAAAGTAAAAACTGATTCCCTACCTAATTTGGCGTACTGCAAGTCCTGTATTAATGAAGAGCAAGCCAGACAAATATTCAAGAGCTCTGGAATAATCAACAATAAGAGAGTCTAAATTTAATTCACTTGGATTTAAGTGTTCTTAAACAAAACTAATCTATAAGTGTGAAGATGTTTTTAGTTACATGAACTTATAGAAGCATAGCATACATATGGGTATTTTCATGCAGAGAAGTAACTAGCACTGTCCCAGCTTCAAGGAGCCTAAGGTCATAGTGGTTAGACAAACTGGTGCAAAAAGTAATAAAATACCTGTTGTGACAAAGTGAAAGGGTTGGCCAAGCTCTTCAATGGTTGAGCTGAGCTCAAGATACAATTAGGTGCAGGGTTTCAAAATTGTCAGAGTGCAAAAATATTAGCAGAAAGATTCTGGTCCCAGATTGGTCTTGGATATAGCTGCATTTAGCTATAAAGGAGATGGAGTTAGTTTGCTATGCAGGCTAGGCTTGGTGCTCTTAGGAGTGCTACACATGCTAAGCTTTGGTAGAAACTAGAATGAAGTTGTTAAATTCTTGATTTGCTCAGACACAATCTTGACTTTATTGAGATACACTAAACCGTAAGGTTTATTAAGCTTTATTTATACTTTTCTGGTCAAGTTAAATTAGTAATAACTCAGAGACTGGATAAATTGAAATCAATCTGAGTGTTTATAGATGCATAAGATAGATTAGTATTACATCATCAATAGCTGATGTCTAGACAGCTGCTACATGGTTGGATGGATTGTAAATGACTAATCTCCTGGGAAGGCTTAGCAGATCAGTTGATAATGTGATGCCCACATGATAAGTGACCAGATGTGACTGCTAAAAATAGACTCTGATATGGGAAAAAAGTCAAACCATCACTGGGATTAGTAATGCTTCCTGATACAAAATAATTATAATGATCCAGTCAAAAGGTTATCACAATATTAGATTCCCATGACTAAGAGTTATTGATCTCATTAGGACACTGCACAAAGACTGCAAAAAAAAATTGCACCCCAGATTTCACAAAAAATTTAGTCATGATTCTCATTACAACACTACAAAAGTGACTTTAATTGGTTGTCCACCAATACTTGCACTTACTGATCCTGGACAGTGAATCACCTCCTATATATGTGTACGTTATTTGGCTATGGCCACTTGTTCACATTCCTTACTTCCTCACTCAATCAATTCTCTTACCTTTCATGCAAATACCTTGGTTTATTTCCATTCAGTTTTAGTTGTGACCCAGTTGTCAATTGTCCTGGCCTATAAAAGCCATTATACCCAACACTAATACTAGACCCAAACACACTCTCAACAAGTAACTCCATTAAGATCCACCATTTAATAAGTGTTTCTGCCAAAATGCTCTTTTTCTATGGCTTTGGCAGGAACCTTACAGTGATATCCCACTGTTCTTTCACTGCTTCTCATACATCCAGATCTACAGCTGGCTTTGCAAGGTCTACCACCACATTAGCCAGTCTTTGCAATAAATCCTTGCAATATCAAGTACATCTTCTGGAATACTGCTCCTAAAGAAGTGATGAAACCTCTTGGTGTGCCAATTAATGTTCCAAAATTCCGCGGCAGGCATTTTGGTAGTCTTTTCAGCTCTTGACATTCTAGCTTTGTATGCCAGTGGGATCTTCATTGTGTCCATAATGGAGGATGTGGAGGCAGCAGTAGACAACCTGTCACTCACTGCAAGCTCATATGCCTCACTGTAGTATTGCTCAGCTAGCTGCACTTCCAACTCTTGAGAAAACACTGATGTCTTCTTGGTAATTCTTCTGGGCTATTATGGAACTCAGTCTACTTGGGGCTGATTGTGTTAATTGGTGAGGACAGCAGCATTTTTGTCATTCTTCCTTGTCCCCAGCTTGGGTAGACTTTTTCTATTTACCATTACCTTTATCACTGCTATGTCTTTCACTGCTACATTGCCTGAATGACTCTAGTATGGTGTCTGTTGTATCCAAGAGAAAGTGTAATAAAACTCTTGAATGGTTTAACTGAACCAAAGGGACAATTAAGTGCAGAATCTTAGAATTGTCAGAGAGTGGCAAAAATATTTGCAGAAAGATTCTGATCTAATATTGGTCTTGGATATAGCTGGGTTGGCTATAAAGACAATGATATTTGTTTGCTAGGCAGGCTAGGCTTGGTGTTCTTTGGAGTGCTAGATATACTAGGCTTGGATAGAAACTAGAACGGAATTGTTGGATTCTTATTTTTGCTGAGACAGAATCTTAATTTTGTTGAGACATACACTAAACCAAAAGGTTCAGTAAACTTTATTTATACTTTTCTGATCAAGTTGAATTAGTAAGCGCCAAGGGACTGGATTGATTGAAATCAATTTGGGTGTTCATAGGTGCATAAGATAAGTGAAAATTACATCATCAATCAACTGATGTCTTGGCAACTGCACAGTGGTTGGATAGATCTCAGATGACTAATCACCTGGGAAGGCTTGGCAGATAGGTTGATAACATATTGACCATTTGAAAATAGATCAGGTGTGATAGCTAAAAATAGATTCTGAGGTGGAATAAAATAAACTGTAACTGGGATTTGTTATGTTTGGGTTAGGGAAAAGCAGTTAGGGTACTAGATTTTCAAACAAAATCAAATTGGCTAAGTTTTAAATGCTGATGCACAACAGCGTCCATTTTCTCCTTGAAGAATGCCGCACTGGAGCATCTATTTTTGCTTGCTTGTCCCTTGCCAGCACTCTTGCAGCAATCTAACATTTCTTGGCTGCTTATTTGGAGCTTTCAGCCCTGCTTGTGAAGGGTTCTGAGAAAGCCACAGGTTTTTATTGCTGCCAGGTCCTTCACTGCTACTTTGACTGAGTGCTTTTTGTACTGAACACTAACTCTTTCCTTGGTGATAATACATTGATGCATCTGTTTCTGTCTACTTGTCCCTGATTGGTACTCTTCAGGCATCCTGAAACTACTTTGCTGCTTATTTGGAGCTTTCAGCCCTGCTTGTAACAAGCTCTTAAGGGGGCTGCTGATCTTAGCTGTGGTACCCTTGTTCTTCTGCCTTTGGTAGTTTCTGCCATTCCTGTGATACTTTCTTAGCATACCAATCCTGGCCAAAAATCTGTTTACTTGTTTGAATCTAGGATAATGCTCATGGAACAGGTTGGGCACATTCTGTTTGGCCTTTTGTTCCTGATGGACCTATTGTATACCAGTCTTTGGGTGATGCCATGCTAGACTCCCCCTATGAGAAATAATTTGGCCCTGCAGGTGGATCCAATCTAGATCAGCCATAAGGATACCATATAGAGACCAGCATAATACCAGCAGCTTGGAATTAGTGACCCTCGTAGCAATCTTATGATGGGATCACAATGGTGTTTGGCTAATTTTACAACCAAATAAAGGGATAAAACTTGACAAGATCTAATTGGTGCTGTGACAACCATTTCATAGTTTTGTTGCAGTCTTTTAGCACTCTACAGCTACTTTAAGTGGATCCAACCAGCCAGGACAAACAATTGCCTTATATGGCAACGAACCTGACAGTATTTTGATGGCCTAACAGCAAGACTCTGAGGGCATTAAATTGGCAGTATGATGGCCTACAGCTGGTTCTGTATAATGCTACTGTACCAATCTACCAAATGGTATTTCCTTTTTCTACCTCCCCTTGTGCAATTCATATATTCCACTGTAGAATCACCCCTCTTTATTTGCTTACCCACTACTACCTTGGGTATTCCACATATAGTTCAAGCCCAAAAAACATATTAATAGAAATTTTAATGACATCAGAATGATCTAAGAATGTTCTAAGTAGGTGCCGGTGTGGTAGGGTAAACATACCTCCCACAGACAAGTTTACTCATATAGTCATTATGATATACCTATCCATATTTTATCTTATCAGTATTATCCCATTCTTCTTTTGCCCATATTATCAGTATTATCCCCATATGATGCTTACCCTGATTATTTATTAGCTTTAGTTATCCCAGATGTTATTCAGGTTTGTGATAAGTATATGTACCTACATAAGGCAAGTACCTGCATCAGTAACTGTGACACATGACCTAGGTCTATGTTACCATCCCTACCATTTCAATACCATATATGGTATTTCTATGTTGCACAGGTTTCAGACTACTGATTCCTGATTGGTTGAAAGTGCTGTGCCTCTTAGAACCTTCCGGTGTGGTGGTGTAGAGGTACTCCTGGGAGAAGCAACACAACTCAAGGTGTGTGAGGTGTCTGATGGGTGCAATAACCTCTGTGTCTAAACTGCTGGTGTCTTTGTCAATATGTCTCTATGGTAAAAGCTCCTGCTTCTCTAGCTTCCTAGGTGCTCCAAGTGTCTCCAAAGGCCTCTGTGTGTCTTGTGCACTACCCTGAAAAGCTTCTTGATTGCAGGTCTGAGATGTACTGTTGAAGGCAGGTGCAGTGATCAACTACTAATCAATAAGGTAGAAGTGTTACTGACAGAAGGGATGATTTATTGATGAGGGATTGCTTTCCCTTAAATTCTTTTCCTGATTGCCAAGTGATTACTAATGACAAGGTTCTAGAAGATTCTAGGTATCAGTGGAATCCTTGATGACATCACTATGAGCTAAAAATATGCCAAGAATGTCCTGGAAGGTTCTAAAAGGCACAGCACTTTCAACCAATCAGGAATCAGTAGTCTGAAACCTGTGCAACATAGAAATACCATATATGGTATTGAAATGGTAGGGATGGTAACACAGACCTAGGTCATATATCACAGGCATAGACGCGGGTACTTGCCTTATGTAGATACATATAGTGATCACAAAGCTGAATAACATCTGGGATAACTAATGCTAATAACTAATCAGGGTAAACATCATATGGGGATAATACTGATAATATGGGCAAAAGAAGAATGGGATAATACTGATAAGATAAAATATGGATAGGTATATCATAATGACTATATGAGTAAACTTGTCTGTGGGAGGTATGTTTACCCTACCACACCGGCACCTACTTAGAACATTCTTAGAACATTCTGATGTCATTAAGATTTCTATTAATATCCGGAACCTTCTGGAACACTATGATTAGTAATCACTTAGCCAGTAAGAAAAGTATATAAAGGAGGCTATCCCTCAACAATAAATCATCATCCCTTTTATCAATATTCCGACTTGTTGATTAGTGTGATCACTGCTACCTGCTGCCACCTGAACTTCCAACACCAGAGCACAGGACACTCCCAGGAAACTGCACTGACAGCCAACTTACCCTGGAGGCACTTCTTGTGAAGGATACTCAGAGTAGGTATCTTTTATTATATTTGATTCTTTCCCAAGTTTGTTCTTGTACAGGCAAAGATACTTTTCTGTCTTTCTAACTATTGACCACAGCTGCATGCTTATCAAGTCCCTGCTGGTGGAGTTTACAGTTGTTTTGACTTTGGAAGCTTTAGTACATTATTGTCTCAAAGGATGCTGAACCCAGCACATACTTTTGTTAAGACTCCAACTAAGTTGGGATTGTAGCTCAATAGTTTTCCCTTGACAAGCTTGTGGTTTTATTCACCATCACTATAGATTAGAGACAGAACATAAGTATTCCTAGCAAGCTTTTGCTAGAGGTTATTGCACCCAGTGAACACCCCACACACAAAACACCTGAGAAGTGTTGGACATATCTCTCCCTTGGACCTATACACCACCATACCATTGTAAGCATTATAGATAAAGTTATGGCACCACATACCCACATATATTTAACATTATTTCCCTTTTGCTTTGACTCACTTCCATATATATGCTTCCAAAAAATAAAGCAAAGTTGTCTGGCTCTCAACCAAACCCCACCTCTGATGGTAGCAGAAGAACTGTTGGACAACAGCTTGCTTTGACATTCAGTGCAATAAGCAGGTTTACATCCATAAAATGCCATGCTGACAGTGTGCCCACTGAAGGTAATAATGTGGACTCCTTAGGCTCTCAGTCAAGTAGGCAATTGAAAACCTCTGCAGAGCCGCAAGCTGACTGTTATGCACAAGCAGAAGAGTGTGTAGCAAATGCAGTACCTTCAGCTGAAGACCGGCAAGTGGCTGTCATAACATCACCACAACCCATATTAGCAAGTATGTTGTCAGCTCATACCAAAGTATTAATGAAGTAATATGGTGCAGTGGCTGATAGGATAGATTCAATGGCCCAGTGAAATCAGGAAGTAGTCCAGAAACAGGATGAGCAGATATGTGTAAAGCAATCAATATCTCAGGTAGAGAAAGCAGTATCATTGCTTCAAAGATGGGACTCAAATAGCTCATTGTCACAGCCAAGAATTGAGCCATTTCCATATGTAACAGCAGAGGAACTCCATACAGTCTTTGAAGTACAATAACAGTACCCAAAGATAAAGCTCATAGAACAATATACTGCAGCATGGGAGCAAGACAATGTGGTGTTTATACAAAAGCATAAAAATCAAAGGAATTTGAAGATCTGTGAAGTTATTGAGTGCAATAATGAAGAGTGGGTTAATATTCAGGAGGCTGTTAGAAGTCTAGCACACCATCACCTTAAGGCTGGCAGACTATGGGACCATCAGGAACTCAAGGCCAAGCAGAATGCGCTTGACTTGTTCCATGAGTATTGTCCTGGATTCAAAGGGGTAAATAGATTTTGAGCCAGGATTGGTATGCTAAGAAAGTATCCCAAGAATAGCAGAAAGTATCAAAGGCAGAAGAATAAGGGTGCCATGGTTAAAAACCATCAGCTTCCTCAAGAGCCCATTACAAGCAGGGCTGAAAGCTCCAAACAAGCATCAAAGAGATGTCAGGAAGCTAAAAGAGTGCCAATAAGGGACAAGCAGGCAGACACAGATGCACCAGCACATCATTTATGAAGGAAAAAGCATAGTACCACTCAAGAAGCACTCAGTCAAAGTAGCAGTGAAGGACCTGGCTGTGATACAACTGGTGGCTTTCTTGGGAGCCCATCACAACACAGCTGAGAGCTCAAAATAAGCGGTAAAGAAATAATAAGTTGCCAGGAGAGTGCTGGTAAGGGACAAGCAGGCCAAAACAGAAGAGTCAGAGCAGAATTTATCAAGGAGAAAATTTAGTTCATTACAAGAAGCACTCAGACAAGGCAGCAGTGAACAACATGGCAATGATAAAGGAAAAGGTAAAGGGAGAAATGTCTGCCCAAGCCTGAGACATGTAAGCAAACAAAAAGAACTGTAGTTCTTGCCAATTAATGCTGTAAGCCCAGAGCAGACTGAACCACATTATAACCAAGAAGAATTACCAGCAAGAAAACAGCTGTTTTCACAAGAGTTGGAAGTGCAGCCAGTTAAGCTACACTCCAGTCAGGTAGATGAGTTTGCAGAGAAAGGCAATTTGTCTACCACAGCATCCACATCCTCCATTGTTAACAAAGTGGAAATCCCACTGACATACAAGGCTACAATGTCAAGAACTCAAAATACTATCACAATGCCTTCAGTGTAATTTGGAACATTAATAGGCACACCAAGTGGTTGCAGAGCCTCTTCAAGAGCGGTTCTTAAGAAAACACACTTCAACATTGCAAGGATTTATTGCTAAGACTGGCAGATGAGGTGCTAGACTTTGCACTGCCTGCTGAAGGCCAGGAAGTGTGGGAACCAGTGAATGAACAGTGGCATAAGGCTGTTGGGTTCCTGCCAGAGTCATGGAAACAGAGTGTTACAGCAGAAATACTTATTGAGTGATGGATTTTAATGGAGTTACTTGTTTAGTGTGGGGCTGGGCTTAATAGTAGTGCAAGGTATAGGGACTTGCATAGGTCAATACAATTAGCAATTGAGGTACAACTGAAGCTTCAATGGAAACAAATCAATTTGTATACATAAAAAGTTAGAGAAACAGTTGAGTCAGGAAGTAAGGAGTGTGAGAAAGAGACAATAGCCAACCCATGCTTACAAATGTTGGAGGTGATCAAGTGTCTAGGATCAGTACCTCTTAGTCATGGGACTTTGAATCTGTGACAGCCTTTTGACAGGATCATCATAATAATTTCTTATAGGGGATATCAGTAGAGTGCCATCTTTACCAAAAGTGACACATCTCAACATCTCACATATCAGCTTCAAAATAGAGAAGCAGACATCACTTCCAGGGAATATTAGGCTAACTGGCATGTGTAAAAAATTGGTAACTGGTGGTCTTTATTTATGTCAAAAATTGAAACTGAATATTTGCGGCAAAAACACCAGCAGAATGCCAGCAAATTACAAGTTGAAAACTGGCCATGCATGATTTCACAGTGCAACATAGTGATCCTATGAAGCAATTGATAGCTTAATAACATCAGTTCCATTGGTGTGGCAACATGTTGCAGTAAAAGCAGTTAGTAAACACAAGGCTATGATAAAGTTATCAGAAGCTTGCTGAATGGCTCCCATAACACCATCACAGCTTTATCCACAGATACAACCCAACAAGACTTACCCTAAGAAAAAAATTAAGTAAATGCCAGCAAAATACCATCATAATATCAGCTGAATTCTAAGCTTCTCAAAATTGACAACTCTCAATATCTCTGTTGTTAGCTTATGGGTAGGCAAGCAAACAAATTATACAGAAGGAAACTAGGTTAACTAGCATCCATACCAAATTTGGTAATTAGCAGCCCATTACATCCATCAAAAATTGCATTTAAATTTTGAACCAAAAACACCAGCTGAATAATATCAAAATACCATTATAAAACCAGCTGAAAACCAGATGAATTCCAACTTTGAGATTTTTCATAGGGCTTACTAGCCATATATCTCCAACAAACTGTGGGGAAACAGTCAAAAGGCTACAAAGAAGGATATGGATTCAAATGTATATATGCATCAGCAATATTGTAACAGGATCTTATGGGCTGACTTGAATAAGAGTTGTTAGTGGGGAAAAATACTTTTCTTAAGGTGGAAGGTGGATTCTGAGGGAGTTACTGCAATAGTATAGGGTAAGGGCTGGTGCCAAAATGTACAGAAACCTATATAAGGACAGAGCCAATAAATAGGGTCCTTCATTTTGGCCAGGTTTTTTGAATGTTGAGGGGCAGTTTTAAATGGGCTGTTCATCCAAAGTAACTTAGTAATATCAATACCTCTCAGTGAATGGATCTCAGCTTTAAGATGATCTCTTGATTACATCATTAAAGTTACCTCCTCTGGGGAGAGATTACCAATGAGTATTAGAGATATATAGAAATCATTTGCTCAGCATCAAAAAATGTAGAAAAAATAGCCTTATATAGAGGTCCCTGTCTGATATAGCATATCAAAAGTGGGATTGAATACTAAGTACTTAGTTTATATCCCAGGTATAAAATATCTGAGATTAACATATCAAGTTGCTAAATCTATAATATGCTCTAACATCTGGTGCATGAAGTATTGGCCTACATTTAGAGTCAGCAGTAATCTGTGCTGTGAAGACTCTCAGGTATGATCAGTGGCCTCTAAGCCTTGCATATTACTTGCAGGGGCCTCTCCTAATATTCCTGTAATAGCACTGATAAGGTTTTTAAAGAGTACTTACTTTATTATACTCAGTACTGTTAGAAGGCTCTGAAAAGCATAGGATATAACAAGCAAGTTGATGAACTCTAGTATATTTACCTGTATCTATTGTGCCCATATGAAAAACTTATACTTCAGGATATTTGTGTAATGTTTGGGGGCTTTTGGAAATATTCAGAGTCTTGATGGGCTCCAAGGTTTCAAAGTTTAAAAACTTGGCATATATTATACAAGCCAGATATTGACTAGATTTCCTATACTATAGTAATAAGCTATATTGATTCTTAGGATATCTGAATCTTTTGGATATAAGCCAAACATATAAAGCACATATATCCAGGGCATATAATACAACTCTTGCTGCTTACCAAAATGAGTTCAATGTACCTTGGAGTGAAATAGATGTAGATCTAGGATATCTACTTGGAAGTAGCAATCTTGCTTCATAATGTTGAATACCAATTTGATATGGATTTAACTATTATGGTGAGTAGTATGAGCATTGCTACTGAAGTAGACTAATAGTCATATTTACTGTATCTACAGCATTTCTGGATTAGTCAGAGAGTTGGTATTACTTGCTACCATATTGGGGCTTCTAATATCTTGCAGAAGCCATTCAAGAGATACTTAGGCTCTACCTGATTTTTTGACAAGGCATCCCAATTGTCACTTTGAGTTCAATTAATTGTATCCTAGCCCCATGAATATAGAGAAGTATTCTGAGACATTTTGGAACAAGATACAATATCAACAGTAAATAAATGCATGGCTGGCATAAGCTTGTCAAACTAAAAAGCAAAATCATCACTACTCCCCAGCCAGATCTCTAGATGGTCCTTCTGGCTCAGTAAATGTTTGTCAATCCTACTCCTCATGCAAGTAAGAAACAATCTGTAGACAATTATATGTATCCTTGATTGAAACCAAGATTTATACATGTTGTAAAGCTGAGTAAAAGAATTACTGACAATGTGAGAAAACGCCAGGGAGGCAGTGTGCAAGGTTTGGGGTCATTGAGACCGATAGCATGAATGCTTCTACAAGTTCCCCACAGGCAGGTACATTCCACGAATGGTGTATTTGATTCCGGAGCCTGCAACATTAAACAAAGCGGTATTTAATGAAATAGGCCTGATGACAATGGTTGGGAAGGATTTTCCATCGAATCTTTGAATATACAGGAAGTAACCAAGTTCTTGAAAATCAGCACCAACCAAATTCCATTGAAAACACCGGTTCTGATTCTGGGTCATTACATATATATTTATATGTAGAGTATCGTCAAGCGCCTGATGGAAAATCAATCCCGCCAGATCACTGCAGCAGGAATTGATGGATAGAAATCATATGCTCAGGATCAATGTGAAGACCAACGTGAGAAGTGTAGCATCAATGATTTCACTCTAGCTCTTATGGCACACAGGCACACAAGTATTATGTGCGAGCTTCAGTAACGATGCACAAGGTTGGGTATAGCAACCTTTTTCCTGTATGCCTAAATATTGAGGTCGTCATCGATAACGGCCGGCTAATTTTGATGATTAAGCTTGGGAATCTCCAGCAAATTAGCTCAGGACAATACTGTGATTGGATCATGAATTGGTGCCTAACTGACAAGGTTTCTGTGTAGCGAACAATCCACAAGAGGTAAGCTTATTAATCTCGGACACCGGAAAACAACCAAGGCACCCTAAGGAGCACGGTGGCTTTAGCAGGCCCAGTCAGGGGTAAAGCATCAGGCATCAGTATTCAGGGCATCTGCCGCAAAAGCAACCATATCTTCTCATCCCTTGAAAGGATACCTGCATACAGATGAGCCCAATGAAGCCGATATTGTAACCAACACTGTGTTGTCTGGTGCTTGGGCTAGTAACATGAATTCCCGTACAGGTACAAATCAGTAGGGTCGTCAAGGGGGAATCCTATAGAACAGTGCTATTTATATATTTCCGATGCCTAACCCATATTTGCTTGGTGTTGCGATGCTCAAGCCCAATTTAGCCAAACCCATCTGCTATGACTCTCCAGTGCGGCCACTGGCCCCAAGAAGGCTATTTAGCCCAGTATTCTGGACAACGATGCCCTGCGTGAGAGGGTTGCACCTTCTGGCGATGGTATCGGCAGTCAACGTGCATGAATGGGCAGGCAAAGCAGGTGGAAGATGCCCAGCGTTGTGCCCTAGTCAAATGGGTGGTTGCTTGATTGGGAAGTTGATTAGAACAAGAATCCACTCCATTTATCATCCTCGGCTCAGCAGTCTCCATCGAGCTCTCTGCTGGGAGCAATTAATCAGTAGTGTGTGAATGGATTTGGGCGCTGGATTTGGATGGGTGTTATGTCACTGAGAACGCTGGAACTCGATTTAGCAGGAGTCGCTGATTCGAGCATTCTCTGACTGACCTGGTAGTGTACTCCAACGTTTATTTATATTGGTTACGGAATACAAAGTACAGAATATGGAGGACTGGGAATCCTCATCCCCATCAGGTCAAGTCTCAAAGGTGACTAGAACACTGAAGTCATTTGAATGGCCGCTCTAGTCATAACGTGTATATCTCTGCAAAGTGAATCGGTTCTGAGAATCTGAAATCCAGGGATGTTTGAGGCAACTTATGCGAAATGCTGCTATTGAGATCAATTCTTCAGTGATTAGAAATCTCCTCGAGTGAAACTGTCTTGTTCGGTCATTACACAATGTTAAACGCTTGTAAACATTTGGCTAATCTCCTTTGAATCGGATCCAGAGGCACTGCTGCCAAATAGACTTGGATCATTCCATCCTAGATGACATTGTTTGGTGCGGCTGGCGGCTGGCCAATCGCACCCTCCACATTCCACCCTGAGCCCTAACCCTCGTCGACGCTTGCTTCCCGCAGCACGCCGTTCCCTAGGCCAGGTTCCCGTAGGCCATTTCTTATCTCTGCTGGGACGACGCGCATCTACACTGGCCCAGTAGCAAGGGGCAGTAAGGTTTGGGCGGCATTCAGCATAACTCTGTTGAAACCCCGGTTTGGCCTCACTCGCCGTGCTCGACGGTAACTGCGAGTGGATGCCTCTGGTGTGCAGTCTTATCGCTCGACAATCGGATGAGGCCTGCATGCTGAATCGGCTCAACACATTGGTGTGGTGTGTGCCACAAGCAGACTGATAAGAGCATGGAGACGCTCAAGGTCAAGCGATCTAGGAGTGGGAAGATTTCATGGACGGCCAGCCAGAGTCATAGATTAAGATTCGAGTACAGGCTGCTCTCGGCGATCACCTTGCCCGCCAGGTGGCCCAATTACTCCTTGAAATTATGTCAAGCCAGCTGAATAATCCTCGCAATCTGAACAAAACGAGCTGCCCACTGGGCTGCCCGATGCTCGTGGTGTGAGGGCAACGTTCGAATGGAAAGAGGGTTCCTGACAAGATCCAGGAATACTCGCATCTTTGTGATGATCGATTCCATTTTGCAT
This sequence comes from Basidiobolus meristosporus CBS 931.73, assembly GCA_002104905.1. Taxonomy (NCBI): domain Eukaryota; kingdom Fungi; phylum Basidiobolomycota; class Basidiobolomycetes; order Basidiobolales; family Basidiobolaceae; genus Basidiobolus; species Basidiobolus meristosporus. The sequence goes on along the minus strand of MCFE01000334.1, from coordinate 56,509 downwards.
AGCGGGCCAAGCTGCATTAATTGAGTGTGACCAGGCTCAACTGACGTATAATTGGATGATCTTCCTACATTCAGCAGTGGGCAATCAGGTTTTACTGAGATGCAACGGGTTGGTAGCCTTTTCCAAATCCTCTGTTTTACTGCGCTCCATACAGTCGATCTAGTGAATAGACAGCCTCGGGTGATCCCAGGGAATCTGCAGAAATAGCACCTCATCCACTTTTATTTATGAAGAATATATGAGATCTCAACTGACGAGGCCAAGTGCGTCCTAACCCTCTCTTGGCTGCCTTCTTGATCCGATCTACCACGTCCACGATTCTGAGCCCCAGATGGCTTTCATTATAAATAGAGGTTTCTTCCGCTTCGCCACCCATTCAACTTCCTTCTCACTCCTTTGAATAAGGCAAATATATCCGGTCACGGCCAGAAGCATTTCCTACGTTGAATATTCGCATCATGAATGCTAGCCATAATTCCACCTCTTCTCAAGAACCCTTTCCTTCCATGTCGAAAAAACGCCAGACCAGGGGGCGCAACGGGGAGCCGCACAAGCCAAAGATTTTCCAGTGCACTTTTGGCGACTGTCGAATGGTTTTCACAAGGTCCGAGCACTTGGCAAGACATGAGCGTAAGCACACCGGAGAAAAACCCTTTCAATGCATTATCCCCAATTGTAGTAGAATATTCAGTAGATTTGATAATATGATGCAACATGTCCAAACGCACAGTAGCAGAACAGGGAAGCCTCCCCTCTCTGGACTGATGACCAGCTTATCATCCGGGAGTCGAAGGAAGAATTCCAACAAGCCTGCCCACATTCCCACCACTGATTTATCCCAATCATCAAATCTTCTTGACTCCATCGGAATCAATCTATCTCCTAGCCAACCGATTCTACCTCCTTTCCAGCCTACCTCGGACTCTCTGTTCTATCACAAACTGTCGCCCATTACCGAGCTCAAGTCCATGGACATGTTCGAGGCCTCGTCGGCAAGGAGCAGCCTCTTGAAACGCCGGTTCTCGCAGCCCACCACAGTCACCAATGTCCACGATCACCCCTCCCTAAAGCGGCGCTTCTCTCTTGACCCAAACCTACTTAAGAATGAACAGATCCACGCACAGCAAAGCATATCTTTGATGCACCTAGCCGAGTTGAATTCGATCCGCCAGATCCCTCGCGCACAAAACACCCTGACCGCCGTTCGCGAGGAAGACTCCGGTGTGGCCCATGCCATCGAGAACCCCTCGTATAGCGCCGAAGCCACCTGTAAGCCGGGCCTCTCGCGGCGACTTTCTGTGATGGATATGTGCAACTATTCGTAAATGCACGCGTAGTCGGCACAGCATCCGAAATAACCTGATTTCTGGATCTAAATCAACCGCCTTGGGCCAAAAACGTTTTCGATCACCATCATATGACACTAATTTGGTTAATCAGAGTTTTGTGAACTGTAAACCGTGTAACGTGCCGTCGAAGTAATTTTGTAGATATATACATATTTTATTGTGTTTCCTTGCCAGAAATTCCCCCTATTTTATTATCCGTATGCTAGCTCATACCGCGAGATCGTGGCTTCAGAAGATTCGTCTCCCCCAAAAACCTTACTGTATGAAATAAACCACCCCATATGTTAGCTCACCCAGGACTTGCCTTGTGGCCGGCGGCCAGTCATGCTGACAGCAGCCCGTTCATCAGCCCGTGTCTCACTCGCTGAGGTGCCCCCTAACCACACAACCGATTCGGGAGGATCCTTGTATGCTCAGGTTGGGCGCTTGGTACCAATCGGTCTTGCACCCACTCGGCTGAGTGAGACACCTGCCAAGCGCTGGGGCTTGAGGCCTTCTCGCGCGAGGGAGGTGATCAGTGCTGTAACTGGGCCAGGCTCCCGCATAGTGGACGGCAGCTTGCAGGAAGCAGCTGACATTCTCCATGGAGCAGTGGCTCCCCAGAGGCCTTCTCGCGCGAGGGAGGTGATCAGTGCTGTAACTGGGCCAGGCTCCCGCATAGTGGACGGCAGCTTGCAGGAAGCAGCTGACATTCTCCATGGAGCAGTGGCTCCCCAGAAGGCTTGGGACGAGGTTACAGTCCCGTCGCACGGCATATGCTCGATTGCCCAATTTGATTCCACCTCACCAGCATTGAAGATCACTCATGCGGGTGGTTCACGGTGGCAGTGGATGGATCAAGCAAAATGGTCACCCGAACGATAATTAATTACTGTTCCAGTCGAAGGCTCAGGACGATTTTGGTGTGAATATGCCCATTCAGCGATGAGCAATACACGATCATCAACATTTAGTAACCGGCAGCTCCCAGTTACGTAATGATCGCCAACTGGCGAATCGCCGCTTGCCCACTCAATGGAGCCATTGGATGGGTCTCATGGTGGCATTCTGCTTGTCTAGCTCGATGAGAATATTTCGATGGCCAAGCAGCATTTCCCAGCACACACTCACCACATCCACGCCTTGCATCCGTTGCGGTGCGCTAGGTGCCAGCAGCAGCCTGGGGGTGCATTCTCCAGAGCAAGCCTTCGGGCATCTCCCGAACAGGCTGCAACCCCTATCGCCGTTCCAACTAGGCAGGTACCAACGTCCCAGATACTTGATTAGCCCGGATACCTGTGAGGCACCTCTCCCTCACGATGGCCATCCTCTGGCGTCATCCAATTGCCAAGCACAATGGTGAATCACATTTGCTACAACTCCACTACACATCCACCAACCCGCCAAATCAAGTCCACCGACGATGTCACAGATACGGCACCGCCTACCCAAGTAACAGACGTTTGGATCATGATTCCGCTCAGATTAGATCATTTGTTAGATTTTTGAGGTACAGCCGGAAGCAGGTTGCTGATTGCCTTGAGCTCTTTCATTTAATTAGATTGCGCGCACTTGTTTCGGAACTTCCTTCGTTTTAATCATGTTCGATCTCGCCGTGAGGGTCAGCGGATTTGACGTAGTTCCAGCTGGTTCCACGTAAAGGCAGATTACTGATCGTTTTGCAAGAAGCTAATCCCGAGTCCAGAATGCGATGGGTTGCGATCCAAGTGTTTGTTATTTGGCTTCAGGCAGCCCCGTCCGGCGGCCAGCACTCCGGGTAGTGGGTGGCAGCCCCGCCGCCCACCCACCAAAACCCACATGGAATGCCTCGGGTAGCACCAGTCCGAGTCCCAAAGTGGCTCGCCTTGAGGACGGACCGATTGTTGATCCTTCGCCTTGCTCCTCCCATCACCACTTCCATCAACTGTCTAAGGAACCATATTTTGGGATTTCTCTGACCTGGTTGATCTATAATATGACTGCAGCCTCAATGGCTCATCTTGGCATAGCTGTGTTACTCTGAGACCATTCATGGCACTGGTCGTGACATACCATTACTCAAGCCTGATATTGGCTATGATCCTGCCTGAGTAGACTGCTTTATGAACATCTATCCACCCGGTTGATGAAACCGGTGTTGATGTGATTTTGATTTATTACACATGAAGCCATTAGTTGGCAAACGGATGTACATCTCTATGGACTGCGTAGTGTAGAAATCGGGGCGGCCACCCCGGCCACCGTTTCGCATCGCCCCAGCCAATGAAGCACCCGGCCGCATTCTAAGGGGAGATCCTGATGCCATCACGTCATGACCACTCGAAGTGTCTTGGATCTTATGCAACAAACATGAATCAGCCATTCCCCATCGAAGACAGCGCTCACTGTATCTAGCAATGTTGCTCGAGCCTATGCTCCGCTGACTTATTAGGAAGGGCTCCCCTTAAATCCGCGGGTTTGCCAACGAGTGAATCGTATATTAAGGGGGAGATATGGCAGTACCTTTATTAGTCTTCATATCTCTGTATTTAGTAAGCGTATCCTGTTGGTCGTGACCAAAATAGGCCGTAGCAGGATCTGCTTGCAGGATGATGCGTTTAAACGGGATTAGAGCCGCTTGATTTTCATGTGATGGATGCACCAATGTTCTCTGGGCCGGCAAGATTCAAAACTGGTCATAATGTTGAATCATAGTCTGGCATGTAGTAAAGTGCTATCCTCAATCTGGTGTGGGCAACAACTCATTCGGATGCCCTCATGGCGACTAATACGTGTTCTCGGCGAGCGGTTGGCGAATTCCCCAGCATACCTATCCACTGGCCATGAATGAGACAATAAGACATGTCTTACCCAGCTCCTGACTATTTCCACCCCCACTTCACAGGCTGGCTGTTGGACGAAGCGTATGAACTGGAGGCTAATATCTAAATTGATCCTGTAGCCGACGCCTGTCCATGTTTTCCATGGGCCTTGAAGACTGTGTTGCCACTGCCATTGCCCAATGGTCACGACTTCCGTCGGAATCTGAGGCCACCTGGTAAGCTCGGATTCGCATACGCCCCCCCCCCACCAAATGGGTACGAGATGATGATCTAAAACGTAGCATTGTATCCCGTCAACACGCTCCTCTGGTGCGGGAAGATACCTGTCGAGCTTACCATAATTAGCCTGTGTTCAGCAGACTGCTCATCAGCCCAACCTGCGCTGCATGATGGCATCATACCTCCCTAGGGAATTAGGAGCCTACCACCAGGCAGCCGCTTCTGCCACTACTATAGGCCTATCATCCTCTTCCATCTGGGCTGGTAATCCTTTAGTCCCAGTTTCCACTGGGTCTGATCCATCCAAACTCCAAGCTGAACTAGTTTGTGGGAATGGCCCACTTGGAGAGTTGGGGGCAAGGGCTTTCTGGCCAGGGAAATCCTGTACCCCGGCCATGGAATAGGGACAGATAACACTAGGCAATTGGAAGTAATCCATTCCATATGTTGAAAGTGTAGGGAATGCTACAGAGGGACTGGTGTGTGTGTTGACCCCATTGCACTAGGCCAGTACTTTGTCCAACACCCCTTGGTGCCATGAGATTTCTGATTTTTGGCATCAACACTTCATACATTGGCCAAGAAATATTTCAGCTGATTCCATACAGGCACCACTCCTGTGCAAGCTGACCTTCCCATGGGCTCACTGCTTTCCCCAAAGCACCACAACAGGCCCGACTATATACATTCATGTGTCAATTCAGGCCCGCTAACCATTATCCAAAACACTGGTGATTGGCTCTCCACTGTCAACAGTAAATCCATCATGGTCCCAATCGCCACCTCCCATGCGCTACGCAACAACACCCGGAGAGCAGTCGTACAGTGCCCGCCTTGACGGTTTCCCCATTTGGGAGAAGAGAGGGCGGCGAAACCACCGAGGGTCCATCCAACAGAAATGCCCGAGCTTGAAGAAAGTTTGAATTTGTTTGCGACTTGCTTGCCCAGCTAAGCAGGGTGGATGCGGTGAAGTGAAGACACCCAGACCACACCTTTTTGGGAGCCGCTGATCGCGGTGCCTGCGGGCTAGATCCGGCACCTCGTTTGGGTGATCAACTGACGCCAGGTCGGGCCACTGTGGTACGCACTCCAGAAGGTCTCCACCCAGCCGATGTGTAATGAATGGCAAGGTTGCTCGAACTTCGTTTATTGCCACTTGCCAATAAATACACATAATAGGCATGTTCACTTACGAATACAAACGAAGTATCTCTAGTTTACAGCATCTAAGGAAAGTGGAGATGGAATGTATCAACAGCCGTGTGATGCACAGATGATTTGCTAGTGGATCGTCTGGGAGCAAGCGGCTCCGAGCGAAAGGGTGACTCAGGAAGCGAGGCCATGGCTATTCCACCAGATAACCGGTCAGTTCAAGAACGAGCATTCGAAGAAGGCCTTTCCACCGAAGCTGACCTCTTCATCGCCGATGGTGGCTGTCACCTCGGCATCGTCGAAGAACTGGTAAATGTAGGGCTTGGTGAAAAAGTACTGGATGATCTTTCGGAGAATGTATGGGAGCTCGCTTAGTACATCCACCTTCATCAGCAGGCTTGTTAATTTGATGGTGGCTTCACAGTGGAAGGGTCTTCCATCCAGAGTGTCCCCATCCATGGTATAGTGCACTTCGGAGGGAACCTCATAGCCATTCTCAGGATCGGTGCTGGTGGAAATGAACTGAGCGGTGTTTTTAACCGTGACTGCCACCAGCTTTCTGTTCAGGATGAGGGATGCTTGAGTAACCGGGATGAAATCGAAACTTTCGGGCGTATCGAAGTGAAGCAAACTTAGAGCGTTATCTCCACTTTGTAGAGTGATCAGGTTGCATTTAGTGGCTACTTCGTGTGGCTTCATACTGAGCACGGCATGGATGTAGTAGCCTTCACCCACGATATCGCGGGTCTCGTCGTCGTATTTTATGGTTCCACGCACAGTTCCCTTCGGGAAAGATTGGTGACAAATAAAGCTTGACGGGCTCAACTCACCAAAATACGTCTTCCCCTCCCCGATCTGGAAACCACAGTCGACGATAGAGAAGTTGAACTTGATCTCCAGGGTGTCAAACGTGATCAACACATCCAGTCTGGAGTCTTCCTCGTTGTTGACGATGGTCATCCCCTCTACCGAGACAGATCCCTTGTCCGAAGAGGCCTGGAAAGTACGTGCCGACCGATTAGCAGTCTCAAACTTGTGGACCTCCCCGTTGAAGTACTGTGCTGTAGTTTGAACGGTTGGACTCAAACTAGCACAAACCGGTAAGTTGGTGATAAAGTTTGGCTACGGTTGAAATACTTACCCGATGTTGGAGTGCGCCAATTGCACGAACAATAAGCCACCGTCATCCAGTTTAATGTAAAAAGTGGCACTCTCGGTGGAGGAGCCTCCAGCCAGAGTCCATTTCAGATCGGTACAGCCCAACTGAGAGACGAGAGGTATGTTTTTCTCTTCAGCTATATCGCAGGCCAGATAGATAGCTTCATGGGATGAAATGTTAGACGGCTTCGCTAAAAGTGAGCATGCAATACAAATTACATACGAGTTGACATGACGCTAATATACCCAAAAATATTCGGGAGTGTGTGGCAGGACAAGTCTTTTTAAAGGAATAATGTATCAAAATTGAGATGACATACATCCACGACATCAAAACTTTCCAAAATTGGCTGGAATCGAGGTATGATGTTTCATCAGGCATAAGGGCTATGATCGGCTGGTCCCTGATCACCAGTGAGCCCATTGCAATCACAGAATGTGCCATGTAATGCTGATTAACTATATACGCAATAGCTAGGCCATTATGGGCCTATTAGCAATGCCAGGGTGACTTCATCCCAGCATGGATTTGCTCACAACAAGAGCACCCTTGGGACTCCGCTGGCGCCCATGGGGGAGATTGTACTATCGGGGAGCACCAAAGCCGAGTACATCGGTCTTCGGCTTAGGTAGAAGTTTCGACACCACTGCCGCCTGTCGGGGTTTTGAGGCTCGGATCACCAAGTAGTGCAACTCCACTCTGCATTAGAAAATTCACATCCCAACAAGCGTGCTGAAATTCCCAACCGGGTTGACTCATCAGAAAGCTGTAACGATGACGGTCAACGAACTGCCGGTCAACTACGAGGGCCAGGCTGCATGAGGTAATCCAGCCAAGCATCCGCTGGATATTGCGGTGAGTGTGGAAAGGTCCCTACAACATTTCGGGGCATTCCTGGGTCATATGAGTGTTTCTGGCTCAACAGGAATTACAGGATTTCGGTCGAGGAGAGAAGGCGGTGCGGACATTCTCGATAGTATTTTGCCTCAGATGCCCATCTGATTTGTGCCGTATGGGCCAAATCCGATATCGCTAATTACCTCAAAGTTGACCCAAGCGTTACATGCGCTCGTTTTTGAAAGTAACCTGATTAATGGCTCCGCCAAGTCATCCTTGAAACAATACGTACGTAGTTCACAAGACCAGCCTATATAAGGTATCGGGTCCCCACAGATCAAACTGACGTTAGCACATTAGCGAACATGAGTGAGAGTTCCGCGCAGCACACCTGCTTGCTAAAAGCCTCCGAGATAGCCCAGCTGGAGAAAACGAAGCGTGTCCATCCGCTAAATTCGGAGGCCGTTCGCCATACCGTATCACTTGGCGATATGGTGGGAATGACAACCCTGGGCGTTCACCATGTTACACTCAAGCCTGGCGACGAATCTACCACATACCATACTCATCATATGGTTGAAGAGTTCCTCTTCGTCATATCTGGGAGAGGGAGAGCACGAATCGGCTCGCAAGTGAGCGAAGTTGGGCCAGGTAAGATACCTCTACCATGACACCCGGCGGTAATCTCCTAACTCCACCATTAGGCGACTTTATGGGATTTTCACAAACCAGTGCGCCACATACCCTGACGAATCCGTTTGACGAGGATCTCGTGTATCTCGTGTCCGGAACCAGATTAAATGCCGATGTTGTTGATTACCCAGATATCAAGAAGCGACTGTTTTGCTTTGAAAATCAACGGAACTATGTAAATATGAATGACATTGATCAGATCAACCAATAAATTGCTTCGTTTTCGGATCTCCTCTGACCGAGGAGTATCGTGAACACCAGCCAGGATCGTATGAGTGCCGCACATCAACCATTGTTCAACCCAATCTGCGCTCATCTAACATATGCAAGCGTAGCGATGCGAGGGTATGACATACGCTGGAGGCGAATTATCCATCTGGTCGATTAGCCAAGTAGCCCAAATGCCCGGGGTGTGGAAAGCTTGACAAGTGTGTGTTCAGGCCGATGGCTCCCTGGAGCCCTCCACAGACGGTGGTGGCATTTGTAACTGTGTGGTATCTGGTGTTCTCCTGCTGGTTGTTGAGTAGCTGCTGACCCTAGGATACGTGTACACTTCGGGGATGATCCCCAATGAGTATCACGTGCGGCGAGAATTGGTAGCCAGTGAACGCCAAGGAATCTATTTAGAGCCCGAGCGGAAAACAACCTGTGCGATGAAGTAAACATGACCCTGATGCAAACCAGCCACAACAATCACGATTTTCGTAATCTACTGACTGTTCATTCCAAGTAATATATGCAGCTGGAATGACGTGCTTCGTTTTAATGAGAGCTCACTGTTTTTCTGAGCATCCACGGTCCTTGATCTTGACGCAATAGGACGGTTCCGTTACACAGCAGCTAAACTTATTAAGATCAAGTAAAGGCTGCCGAAGTCGCACTACATCACTTCGATGCCGAGATAAACGATTAGAACCAGCCCGTCTATTGCGCTTGGCATCATCCCCTGATCCCTTGTTAACTAGCCCGCTGGATGGTTTTTCTGGGTGAGACGGTAGATCGAGCGCGTTCTATCCTTGCTAGGAAGAATTAATACACTTTAATGTTACTATTATTGAGTTTTTTGCTCCTCTACAAATCATCGCTCATTGGCTTCCTGCCTGTGATTGTATATCAGTGGAAGTGGGCTGTGCTGCCAATCAAATCTGACATCTTAATTGGAATTAAAATTTCTCTTCAAACCATATATGGAAGGTAAGACCTAATCTAGTCTTTCAGGACTCAGCCTCGTTCATTTCGGAGCTCTTTAAAGAAAGGCATATCCCCTCATTGCAGCACTGGTCGCAAGCATATAAACATAAACTATAACCGCTGCAAACATTCGTAATATTCCCTTAAGCACTACCGCAAGCTCCACCTTGTCTTTCTCCACGGACGACTACTTGATTATCACCTAGTGCTTGATTGACGTTGAAGATGTTATCGTCCGAGAATATGCACTCAGCAAACGACCAAGCGGTCGACAAATCCAAAAAACCACTGGGCCCAAGACCATATCCCTTGAAAGGCCACCTAAACGAACCAAAGTCCAGTACAGAATCTCACGAGCTCCCCACTAACTCACACCATTCAAGCCCTCCTATGGGCCCAAGACCTCTTCATGGCAAATCTCCATATTCTCCCACACAGCAGCCAGGCAGCCCTACATATCCTCCTCGTCCACAAGGGTACCCACAGCTCTACTACAGTTATGGACTTCCCCCCAACCTTGCGCCTGTAAATCCCCACTCCGTATCACCTACAGGTAGTTTTACCTACACTATCATGATATGGCTTCCTCCATCTCACCTTCTGCTTCACTTTTTTAGCAAGACCTGCCTACCCGCCTCCACGAACCGCCCCCGGGGCGGTATACCCACCCCCACGACTACACATTCCTCACTCAACCAGCCCATCGACACTTTCTCCTGACAGCCTAACCTCATCCGCGTCAACTCCACTTTCTGATTTGCCAAGCTCTCCGATATCGAGGTATGAGGGCCAAGCAAGCGGTCACACAGGAGTTCGAGATTCTACCTACGGGTCCCTTTCGTGTAGTTCTAGCGAGGACATAGAGAAAGATCTGAAAAATAAGCTCCAAGTGTCGGGGATGTCGTCCAGTACCGAGTCCATACCTAAAAGCAACAACCTCAGTCCATATACGCATCATGGACACTCTGATACCCACCTAGATAATCCCACAAATCGAGGATACAATTCGGATGCTTCGTATAGCAACGGCGAATCTTCCCAAACGTCGCATTCTAACGCTAACTATCGCTACAGCCATTCAGATTCTTCTGTAAATAATTTACCAGTGGCTAAGCGCCGTTCGATTGACTCGTTGGACTCGTACTCCTCTGATGAATGTGATTCCCTGCGCGCCTCTACAGTTAATTCCGACCAGTCATCCCTAAGACCAACCTCGATTGTTGAGCTTCGTCCAAGGGACCTGAGTCCAGGTAGAGCGAATCGAAACAGTTGTGCGACTCTACTACAGCTTCCAGGCCCCGGAGACGGGCTGAAACGGGTCACAAACCATCGGGCCTCACTAACCCTGGTCAATGAAGAGTCGGCCCTGGGGATGTACCGTGAAACGGCCAAAAAAACCAACGACCCGAGGATTCAATTGGAATTCGCCAAGTATTTGATCTTCTCTTCCACGACATTCGGGGATCCCAACGGTAAAGACGGAAACCCTTCGCTTAAAAAGTTACTGGACGAGGCGATCTTCTGGATCAAGAGGTTACAGAAATCCGGTCAGCCCGAAGCCATGTACATTTACGCGACCTGGTTGGAGAACGGGATGTACGGATTCCCTCAAAATCTGGACAAAGCGCTTGCACTCTACAAGAGTTCCTCCAAGCTCGGGTTCATCAAATCCACCTTCAAAGTGGGCTACTTCTGCGAAAAGAAGAAGGGGTACAGCAAGGCGGTACAGTTCTACCTGAAAGCAGCGAGTGGTGGAAGTGTATCGGCGAACTATCGACTAGGTCTCGCCTACCTACACGGGGAGATGAAGCTGAAGCAAAACCTGAACCAAGCCATGCTTTATTTGGCGCGTGCGGCCAAGGAGGCTGATCGCGAATGCCCGGATGGTGCCTATTTGTACGGCCTGATCCTTGCTGGGGATTACAAGTTGGTCGACGTAAGCTCCCTTCACTTCGACCTGGACATGGCCCAAGAGAACATCCGCAAAGCCGCCGACTTGGGATACAGCCCTGCCCTCCATCGACTTGGCGCTTGCTACGAGTTTAACGAGCTTGGGTTCCCCTCAGACCCAAGTAAATCCATCACCTACTATCGAGAAGGGGCAGAGAAAGGAGACCCCGAATGCCAAATGGGGCTGAGTGGATGGTATGCAAGCGGTGCGGAAGGGATCCTGGAGCAGAACGACGACCTTGCTTACAGCTGGTGTTTCCAAGCCACCTCCAAGGGCTTACCCAAGGCCGAATTTGCCATGGGATACTATTACGAGATCGGCGTGGGAGTTCCCGCCGACCCCCAACTTGCCAACGAATGGTACGTCAAAGCGGCCGCCCATGGTAGTCTAGAAGCCCAACGGAGATTGGAGGGTGGCTCTACCAACGCGCCCACGAAAGGGGAATTCGAAACACTTAAGCGGAAGCAGAAGCGGGAACGCAGCGACTGTATCATCTCTTGATGCCGAAGGGGGCGCATCCACATCCCGGGGAACGAGCCAGTCGTTCCACCGGGTAACCACCTCACCATCCCAACTGTAGCATTACCTGCAATCCTATGTTAAATATATAAATATATAGCCGAGGTTCCTTGACTTTTTGAACGGTATCTTTTTCACCCAATAAATCGCATCACGAGCACTTGTATTCAATCTCAAACCACCGCCTATTCCCCCCTCCCCATTTTCCACCACGACTCTTGGGCGGACGTGGGTGTGCGCACACTTGCGCGACGAACACCCCGATCTCCGGGCGGTGATCCCGTTGAGAAAAGATCTCTCCGCGAGCGGTGGGACAGGGATGCGAGGGAGATGCGATCCCTGGTCTTCTTTCGAAGGAAGTTGTGGAAGTTCTGGATCCCCCCATTCCCGCCATTCCTGGAACGCGTGGCATCCATGGCGCTGGTGGAATCATCCGGGAGAAATGACCCACGGCGTGGCCCCCCCCAACCGGGTCCGGTTTTGGGAATTCCATGGAGTCCGGGGATGATTCGAACGTCGCGAATCCCCTTCCCCTTCGGCCTCGTCCACCAGGTTTCCGTGGGTGCGTCCCAGACCCGGAGGAGAGCTCGAATCGGCCGACACGTTGCCTCCCCACAAGGAAACCCATTTCCAGACGAGAAGGATCGGCGACGCGTAGGGGACATCCCGGCCCCTCATCCACCGTGGATCCGCCTCGGTACGGATATACCGGGCAGCTGGAATGGGTGTGGATATGGGTTGGGTCCCGTCGGAGCTGACTGGAGGGGGAGGGGGCGAGATCGGGGCCTCACCGGAGTTGGTGGGTGGGTGGGCGCTCTGGCTTTATATGGAGATGGGCTTGTTGGGTAATCAAGAAGGGGCAGTTCCGGTGGAATCGTTCTGGCGTAGATGGTCGAGTAAGAGGGTGGAAGGGGTAGGCATCCCCGAACTCCACCACGACCAGCCACGACCTTTTCCAAGCTTCCCCACCAGCGGGATGCGATCCTGGCCAACTTCCCCACTGCGCGTACCGTGAAGGAGAAGTGGGCTGTATTTGGGAGGTCAGGTGGACTATGTGGACCCAAGGTCCGCTGGGTTGCCATATCGCTGTCGTTGGACAGCATGTTGATCCGAAGATCCATGGCATGGACGTATCACCAATTCCCCATCGGTTCCCAACTCGAGGCGATCTTTCACATCGCCAGTTGGGGGTTTTGTCGACTGATTACTAAATCATGTATCCATTTGCTTAGGATTCGGATGAGAAATCCAGAAAATCAAGCCCCAACAAGCGTGCAGATTTTGTATCTACGCCTAATTACTCCATTGACCCAGTCACTCGGACCATAGCTTACATGCTTTACCATTTCCTGCGCAAATTCTCCGTTGAGATTTGCTCGGCATCTTCTCACCAAATGTCAAGTACCCAGAACACCATAATTCTCAAGTTATCCCAAAGCCCCCAAACCTTGCTCACACATAGTCAGCACTATCCTATGCATATTGTACATGCGGGTCTTGCCAAGTCCTTTTCAACACAAAAATCCCACCCCTCGGCATTCAACAAGTCATCAAGTGAAACCCACACATTCTACTGACTCTCTCAGCCACTTTCCGTATCTCCAAGAATCCACAACAGGTTACAAGCCCCAAGCTGCCTCTCCCCGGAGTGTCTACTACTGATATTACTGGGATTTTCCTGCCCCAAAAGGTTGAATGGATTCAATTGCCAAATATATCAAGGGTTGCAATGAAGATGCGGCTACAGGAAAAAGGCCTTTGATATATGGCTATAGCAAGGGAACTCCCTTCTAAAGAAGCAGGTGATATGCTCTCAATGTTGGAAGAGTCTTGGATGTTGTAATTATTAGGTTGTCACCTAAATATTCATGCTAACTTAGTCACCTAGATTTTATTCTCTGATTGGCATTCTGTCCTGACCAAATTTCTTGTTGGGATTTACTTGGAATATTTTCACCAAATTATCAGGTACCTAGATTATGATCTTTCTCAAAGTTGTCCAAAAGCCCCCAAACTTTGGACACATATTCTTGTGACCTTCCTTAAGAAACTCTACATGTTTGTTTGCCCTACTTGATCAAAAGTATAAATACCATACTTTTGATCAATAAATCTAAATGTGTATAACATATAAATCCTCTAGTTCTCCACATCACCTCCAATACTCCTCAGAATATTGCAACAGGCTATGAGCCCCAAGCTTGCTGTCCACTTGGTGTCTACTTTGCCTTGGATCCTTTTCTGCTCATCTGGAGAATGACTTTCTGAACTATTGCTCTGCCAAAGTTAAAGATGACTACCGCTGCTCAAAGGACTATGTGTTGGAAGAGTCTTGGGGATATTGGAAGCAATTGGGAGAACAAATAGATTATGTGGTTTTCACTTAATGACTTATTGAATGTAAAAGTGGTATTTATCAGTGTATTTTAAACAGATATCAGCAGCTCCTTTTAGGTATCTAAAAATCTGCTAGACTGCTGCAATATGATCAGATCCATAGTTCTGAATATGCTGGCTGACAACTCTCACTGAATACAAGATATCTGGACATGTCCCAAGCATAATATACATCTGACTGCAGACCACAGATTAAAAGAAAAGTCAGGGCTTTCAGATGGCACCAAGCTCACTTGATTTAGTTGCGTTTTGACCAAGTTAATGTTTGTCTCCATTGGGGTAGCTGCTGGTTTACAGTCTTCCATTTGGTACTTGGATTGGCTTAGTGTGATAGCCTGGGTACTTCTGTCTATGAAGAACTTTATCCCTAAGTAGTAGCTGAGTTCTCCTAGATCAGACATCCTGAACTCTTTAGATAGGCTGGATTTAGTTGCTACCAATGTTTTGTGGTTATTGGTGGCTATAAAAAGATCATCCAATTATAGAGCTAATAGAGCTGAATTTGCTCTATCTGGCTTATAGTATATACTATAGTCAGCACTACTCCTTTTGAAACTCAAAGATTCCAAATAAGAATCTATCTTGCAACTCCAGGCTTTTGGTGATTTTCTGAGTCCACATAGACAGTTATTAAGCTTGCAGACCAAATGGGGATCATCTTGGTCAGCAAACCCATCAGCCTGGTCCATATAGATGCCCTTAGCAAGCTCTTCATTCCAAAAATGCAGTTTTTACATCCATTTGATGCAATAAAAACCTATATTTGGCTGCAATAGCCAATGTTAATCTGACAGAATTAAACTTGGCTACCAGTGCAAAGTCTCAGTATAGTCAAGTCCTTTTGTTTGAGAGTATCCTTTGGCCACAATTCTTGCTGTATATCTTTCAATTGTACCATCAGCCATGTATTTTGCCTTAAAGTCCCATCCGCATCCAATTGATTATTGGTTGATTAGTAACTTGTCTAAGTACCAGATTTGATTCTCCATTAGGGTCTGATATTCTTCAGTCATTGCAGATCTCCAAAACTTTGTCTGAGGGATATTTAGGGCCTCTTTTGCAGTCTGGGCTTCATCAAAATGGACTGAATAGGCATAGGTTAAGTCTGTACACTCATTGATATAGTAATCTGGGCTAATTCTAGTCCAGTTGGATATCCAGGCATTTGATATTGGAATGATCACTTATGGGATATTCCTGGGTACTGCTTCAGGCTGAACTGTGGCTGTAGAGTCCTCTAGAGTGATAAAATATTCATAGTTTTGCTCTGATTCAATCCTGACAATTGGTGGACCTGAGATCAGATTTTTGACATCAACTGATGTCATTTTGTGTGAGTATATAGAATGTTCATTAAACAACACACCCCTGGACTTGATTAGCTTTTTGCTTTGGCATTGTAGAGTCTGTATGCTTTGCTCTCACTGCAGTAGCCCAAGCATATGCATTTTACACTTTCTGGCTCAAATTTTGACTGATTTCTGAGCAGTTTCTTGGCATACAATGTACACCAAAATATTCTCAGATGTTCTGCACTTTGTCTGTATTCATACCATGCTTCAAGTGGAGTAGAATCACAAAGTATTCTGTTATAACACCTATTCTTAAGGCATACCTGCTGTGTCAACTAATTCTGCCCAAAAGTCATAGGATAATTTTTGATCATGGATCATGGATCATAGATCTTGTCATGTCAATTATTGATCAGTTTGCACATTCTGCTACTTCATTTTGCTGTAGGGAGTATGGTAGAGTAGTTGCTTGCTTTATCCCATGAACATTGCAGAAATGGATGAAGAGTTTTGAGGTGTTTTCTCTACCATTGCCAGAGCATATTTTCTTGATGTTCTTCACCAGTTTCTCTCTCCACCATGGCTTTAAACTGCCTGAGCTTAGACAGAGCATCTTCCTTTCTCTCCATGAAGTACACCCACATGTATTTTGTATATCATCAATAATGGTGATTAAATACTTCATCCCACTTAACAAATAATCTTGCATGGGTCAACACAGATCTGAGTGAGCTAGATCTAATTTTTTCTTAGTTTTAATTAACCCAGAGCTCTTGAACAGTTTTCTGGCTTGTATCCCATATATGCAGGCTGCACAGTGCTTTCAATTAGCTGGTGGATCAATTTTAACACCAGAAATCAGTTGAGATTTGATCATTTTGCACATATAATCAAAATTGATGTGTCCAAATCTCCTGTGTCAAAGCATTGATGTTTCTGATTTAAGTTACTTATATTGGCTTCCTGATATGATGGAATATAAGTCAACTTATACAGATTATGATCTCTGATACCCAAAGCAATATGGGCACCATTTTGAGCAGTGATCCTGCATCCAGAATTGACAAAGCTAAAGCTGAGACCTTCTGCTATGGCCTTGCTTATAGCTAGTAGGTTCATGGCTATTTCTGGTATAAAGAGTACTTCTTTAAAGGGCAGTGTATGATTTTCTTTACTGCTTCTAAGGTTAACTTGGGTAGTTCCTCCTCCCACTGCATCAAGTGTTCTATTGTCACCCATGAAAACCAACTTAATTGGAGTTTCTTGATATTTGGTGAAAAGTGCCTTTTGGTCTGTAAGGTGCTTAGATGCTCCAGAGTTAATGTAACACGTCTGAGAATCCTTGTTTGTGATCATACTTAGTGCAGATTTGAAAAGTCTATCTTCAGTTGTTGCAGCATTTCCATATTCAGGCTTTTTCTGCTAAGTATCTCTCTTTTTGAAGCACTGGTCTGAGGTATGTCCTTTCACTTTGCAGTAGTTGCAGAACAGGTTGCTATTGCCTTTAAAAGGTATTGGGTATCTTCTTTGTTGGTAATCAATGCTTATTAAAGAATTTTCTTCTTCCTTCTAATTAGCGCTTGATTTTCTTAATTCTTCATTCAGGAGCCTTCCATATACATAATTTAAGGTCAAATCTTTAGTTCTGGACTCTAAGGCTGATACAATATCCTTAAGCTTGTCTGTCAGGCTATTCAGGATGGTTACTATCACCTCCTCATCAGTAGTTGGTGCACCCACAGATTCCATCTCATCCGCCAGCAGTGTAGTTCTATTGATCAGATTTTTCCTTTCTTCTCCTGGCAGCATCTTTGTAGTAAATAATTTGTGTCTACAATACTTTCTCTTGGCAGCTGAACATGACCAGTAGGTGTCTTCTAATTACTTCCAGGCATTCTTTGCTGTTCTTGCTCTTGAGCATTGAATTAGCAACTTGTTGTTGACATTATGGCAAATACAGTTAAAGGCACTTTGTTCTATCTTCTGATACTTTAAGGATTCCTCTCCCATATTTTTAGGATGGCATTCTTCTCCCATGACAATATCCCAAAGGCCTCTTTCTTGTAGTATCACCTTCATCTTCACCTTCCACACTATGTAGTTAGATCCATCCAGCTTTTCAGCTGAGGGAAAGGTTCCAGTAATGGCTGTGGTAGACATTGCTGAGTGGGACAGCATGGGGCTCATAACCTGTTGTCAGAGTCTTGGAGATATTGGAAGTGATTGGGAGAACAAGTAGATTATGTGGTTTCAATTAAGGACTTGCTGAATGTAAAAGTGGTATTTATACTTCCAGATGGTCTTGACATAAAAGACATGTAGAGTAGGCTTAGGAAGGTCCCAAGAGCATGTGTGCAAAGTTTGGGGCTGTTTGAACAACTTTGAGAATTTTCATGTTCTGGGTACCTGATATTCCATTGATCATATTCTAAGTAAATCCCAACAAGAATTTTGGTCAGTATTCTCTAGGATTTGGAGGTAGCAATCTAAGTGACAAAGTTAGGTGAATATTTAGGTGGAATTACAAACTCTTACAACAATATGCTCATGAGAATATTGTTGTGGAAAAGAAGGCCTTACCATCAAAAGACTCATTCAGTAACTACTCAAGCTATATATGAAGGAGAGTCTATCAAGCCTTCATGTACATATGTCAAGGAATATAATAGGTTGGTACTATACCACTACTGAAGAACATTGCGTAATCAAGCAATTGAGGGTCCAGATCTACCATGAAATATATTGTTATATTATCCTGAATTGTAAAAAAAATAGATCATTATTGAATGATTGCCGGAGGAAGATTTTACCAAACCTGTTCCCACTCAAAATAAGGCTGAGACTGCAACTACTGGAGCTGTTAGCCACCATTATGGACTACCTATTGATAGAAAAAAAATCTCAGAAATAAGCTCCTTGGATTGTAAGGATCCTAATGATATATAATACATATAAATTCCCAGTAGTATGGATATGTACTACACCATCCAATGGAAGAATGAAATATTTGCATCAAGTACCTTGAATCTGAAGCCAATATACCCGGAGCTAAATATAGAGCTGTTAGATGTTTTATCACTCTGCTTAAATCTCAAAACAGTGCGAGAAAGTGTTATACAAATTTAGCAAAATTAACTCAAGAATATTTCCTTTCAGCCAGAAATAGTGAAGCAAATGATTGCAAGCCTGATTGAAGTATACAATCAAGCAACAGTTGGACAGTACACAGCTAAGAGCTACTCAGAAGATAGCATAGTATGTATATTTGTTATATATATCACTCATTACAGAGGGAGAAAATATTGATGACATTAGATTTTCTGAATCAGACCAGAAGAACTGTGATTGATCAAGTCACTGTCAAACTCTGCAACTCAAGATGCTGATATACTGTAGTGGGATACCAAAGCACTGATGATACTAGCTTTCAAATGCTGCTTATTTAATCAAATTTGGTCAACTCTAACAGATGTTATGATTGATCTAAGTGGATGCCAATTTTGACTATATCACTCTGCAATAGTCAAATATTCTGCATAAATGATGTCATGAGGTCTTCTATGCTCATACACACCATGGTCCCACCTGTAAAGAGGTCCAAAACCATCCCACAAAAGGAATCTCCCATGGATCATCAGCAGAAAAAGAAAAAGAAGAAAAATGGGAAAATACTACTACCACAAGTTAGGGTACTTTCAAGATGGAGCCAAAGCATATGGAGCCTATATTTGGACTATCTGATAGTGCAGGGATGGTCCATGAAGTCTCTTTTACAAAGCTCTCATGCCAGAAACCCCAGAAGAGCCTTGGAACTTTATATATATATTATATTATATTGGTGCAGATTATTTAATAGAGAAGTCTTAATTTGTGCTGTCTATGGAGCTGGAAGAAAAAGGTGCAAGGATCAACCAGACAGTTGTTATGGATTCTGAATACACCAAGAAGATCAGATAGTATTGCAAACCAAGAACAAGGCTGAAAATAATTATTGGGTGAATAGAGATAATCAAAGCCCTTGTTAAAGAGAATCTCACTTCTGGAAAAGCACCAATATCTACTCTACAAGTAAATTCTGAAAAGACAAAAGCAGCTGTATCAATCTAAATCTGTAGAAGCACTCTAAAGGTAGCTACTAAACAATCTATGGTAGTTTCAGATACCAAACTGGGTAAATCAAGAAGCAAATAGACTTTGAATCAATTATATATGAAGAAATCAATCAAAAGAAAGTTAATGCTGCCCAAGGAGGACAAAGATGACAACTCTAATTCATTTTTGTGGATACAAGTCACTAAACTGAAATGATTTGAGTGGGAGCAGGCCATCTGAGTGTAGAGCTGAGCAAAAACCTTTAATTTTTGGCCATGTTGTATGTGCTGTATTGCCAGGAAATGAGGATTATCTGGATCAGGCCTAAATGACAAAACCTCAGCTTGGCCCAATATAGGTCATCTCTTTTACCTCATATAGAGTCTATGTGATGGGAGTAACTGTCACCAAGCCTAATATAGACATAAAGTGAAGTTGTCTAAATGAATTGGACTTTTTCCTGGAAATAATGAAACTCCAGATCTGCTGTAAATGACTAAACTTCAACTTGACCACATGTGGGTCATTTTTGCTCAAATAAGAAGTATTGAATAGCCTAGAGGCTATATATCACTGTAACAATCTGACACCTAGATGTAGAGCATTATTTAAGCCTGTGCAATTGATCAAAGCTAATGATTAGTATTTGGATTAGATCATTTGTATTTTTAGGCATACTATCAAGTAGATATGAACATTGAGTTACAAGTTTCTTGTGTGATTAAGTTGGTCAATAATGCATATATTGTTGAGTAATATACTAGTCCAGTATGCAGCACAGTTAAATCTTATAGGCTTATTACAAATTGCACACTCTCAATATGAATTTATTACTCATGAATATTTTGTTAAGTGCGAGTGTTGTTATTATTGAGTTGTCACCTAAATATTCATGTTAGCTTAGTCAACTAGATTTTGTTCTCTGATTAGCACTCTTTCCTGACCAAATTTCTTGTTGGGATTTGCTTGGAATATTCTCATCAAATTATCAGGTTCCCAGAACAGGATCTTTCTCAAAGTTGTCAAAATGCCCCCAGCCTTTGCACACATATTCTTGGGACCCTCCTTAGCAGACTCTACATGTTTGTTTGCTTTACTTTATCAAAAGTATTGATACTATACTTTGATCCATGAATCTAAAAGTGTATGACTTGTAAATCCTTTGGTTCTCCACATAACTTCCAATACTACTTAGAATATTGTAATATTGGAGAAGTTAGAGGTGACTGGGAGAACAAATAGATTTTGCGGTTTTCACTTAACAATTTATTCAATGTGAAAGTAGTATTTATACTTTACATGGTTTTGGCTTAATAACCATGTATAGTAGGCTTAGGAAGATCTCATAAACATGTGTGCAAGGCTTGGGGCTGTTTGGTCAGCTAATCTAATTTTCATGTTCTGAATACCTGATATTTTGCTGAGAATATTTTGAGTAAATCACAACAAGAAATTTGGCCAGTTATCTCTAGGATTTGAAGGTACCAATATAAGTGACTAAATTAGGGGAATATCTAGGTGGAATTCTAAACTTTTGCAATACTCCCACTCAACTAAATGTTCATACTGATTAGTCCTAATTCTGACTTAAGATATTCAAACTTGTCTCTAGCAAATGGTTTGGTAACTATGTTTGCTATCATTTCATCTGTAGAACAGTAAGCTAAGTTAGCTAAGTTATTTACTATAGCTTCACCTATGAAATGATGTCTTATATCAGTGTGCTTAGTTTTAGCATGAAAAGTTGGATTTCTACCTAATCTATACATCCTTGATTATCTTAAAGTAAAGTAATAGAGATTTTTTGACATAGGCCTCAATCTTTAAGAAGCTTACTCAACCACATTCCTTCTTTTATAGCTTCACAGGCTGCCATATACTCCACATCTTTGGTAGAAGGTACTATGTTTGGCTGCTTTCAGGAATTCAATGAAGTTTAAATAAGACAGCAGCCATTTTCAGAGGAATAGGCAGCACAGCCACCTGACTTTAACTTCATAAAATAGATCAGCTTGAAGAGCAAGGCGGCTTGTTTACCAGGGCCTCAGTATCCTCTATGGTAGATGGAGCCAAGATTCTGCTGAGAGGCAAAATAACTGTATTAAAAAATCAGAGGAGTATAATAACACCTACAGTGCAATTTTGGAGCTGTAAAAGTCCAATTACACACTGGAGTGCCTTAGAACTAGTGAATAAATAGTGGTAGAAAGTTGTGGGCCAAACACCAAAGTCACAGAAAAAGGTCGGCATCGCATAATTACAGGTCGCTTAATGAGCTCAATGAAGATACCTGTTGAGTGTTAGTTGGGTTGAGTGCCTGTGATGAATATAGCAACATCTATGCATCTGTACAATATGTGATTGAAAATCAACCAGAGATTTACTCAAAGTAAGTAAGCTTATCTGCATGAAAAGTAAGAGTACCAATGATGCTTGGAAAAAAGAGTTTGCTAAATTGGCATTGGCCACACAATGTGCTCAAGTAAATGAGGTACTTGAGTGTCTGCAATAAGAATGTGAGTGGACTATCAAAGATCCAATTAAAAGATGCTTTAGTATTGTTTCAATTAAACATCTGAGCTAAGTTTCTTGTGCCATCAGGGGTGATCAGTTGAGTGTCCTGAATCAGAAACAAAGCGTATCAGTAGATAGCCAATGAAGTGCAGCTTAGTGCCTGCTCTGAATAATATATTGTCCAAGTATCTTGTGAGATTGAGGTGCACTTTTGGACCAGCAATTTTTGCATGGTGTCCTAACACCATCAATACAACATAGTTCTAGGACTTAAGTCTTGGGACAGCCTTGTGCTTGGCTCATTACACTTATTTCTCATACAGATTAGTTGTGCCATACTATCCTCAGATTTCTTACTTGCATAGGAGGACTTTCTCTTCAAGTCGAGATTCCCTGAAGCTGACCTTACCCTGAAAGTTTTCCTCAACAATTACTCATCTGCTTGACCTGTCCCTATGAATATTGATTTGGTCCTGTGGGTGAATCCAATCCAGATCAGCTGTCAGGATCCTGCTTTGAGACCATCATAATACCAGCAGCTTGGAATTAGTGACCTTGTGAACATTCTTATGACAGGATCATGACAGTATTTTCCTAACATTGGTGCCAAATAAAGTGATAAAACTTGTCAAGATTTAATTGGTGCTGTGACAATAATTGCATGGCATTGTTGCAGTCTTATTGCACTCTACAACTATTTCAAGTAGATCCAACTGGCCAGGACATCCAATTGCCTTATATGGCAAGAAACTTGACAGTATTTTGACAGCCTCACAGCAAGACTCTGATGGCATTATATTGGCAGTATGGTGGTCTACAGCTAGTTCTGTATAATGCTACTGTACCAATTTACCAAATGGTGTTTCCTTTTTCTACCTCCTGTTGTGCAATTCATATATTCCACTGTAGAATCACCCCTCTATACTTGCTTACCCACTACTACCTTGGGTATTCCACATAGAGTTCAAGTCCAAAAAACTATGGCCTCCTGCTTACTAACCTCTACAAGCACACATACCTGCTGCAATTGACATACTTCTATCACCTCAGTGTTACAGCTTCTTAGTGTGATACTTGCAAAGTTGCCATATACCTTGTACTGCTGGTAACATATACATCTTGCAAACATATGCTAGGTTGTTGCCACTTCTGCCATGTATACCTCCTGAAAATCCCCAAGGAACATCTTGGTACTTAGCTAATATATTCCTTCTCCCTGCTGGATTCTAGTCTCCCTTATAGGTGTGCTCTGGCTCTTGTTTGTGTGAATTCTGTATTTAATGGTGTAGAAGCTGGCTTGTGATAATAAGAAATCCAGCATGCCTTGGTAGAGTTTTCCTGACAAAAAATAGTTGCTTGTTGCACCCAACCCAACTTTGCATTAGTTAGCTGATTACCCATACATTGGGGCTGCTTAGCTTTTTAATGCCATATGCATAGGTGTCTCCATGGGCACATCTGTCCTTGGTATTTTCCAGCTCTTCCTGGCTGTCCTCCATGTGCCACCTCATCACATCCATGACAGACCTGAAGGTGATATTCTTGATGAGATTGGGATATGGTAGTACTTGCAACTTGACTTGTCTTCCTATCTCCCCACACATCTGCTCCATAGGAAACTCCAAATAGGTGAAGCAAGGCCCAATATTTTCCACACCATGCCAGATGGGGTAAAGAAGGGATACAGTGGTGGCAGAGATCTACATGATCAGCTTTATGTTTGTAGCGTAGCTGCTCAAATCCTGTAACAAACTCCTTGCAGAACAGCTGTAGATGTGTCAAGTTGGCATTGGTGATCTGCTTCTGGATAAATACTCCTACAATGTTCACATATAACTCCCAATGCTTCCAATGTACTGTTGGTAGGAATGGCTTCTGAACGCAACTTGAATAATCACATATCCAGTTCATCCAGTCTTTACATTCATATTGCTGCAAATACATATGAATAATGATTGGAGCTTGGGAGAAGTACTCAGGGTGGGGAATACTCTGTAATTTCTTGCCAATCCTTTCAATTTTTTGGTATTTTGAATGGCCCCATATACAAGTTGGTCATTGGTATAGTATATTGTTGAAAAGTAAGTGCATTGCTCCCAGTGTAAAGCTTTTGCTTCAATAGATACCCACTGTCTTAAGTATTTCTGGTTTCTGATTGATTCCAAGTTCCAACCAATGGCTTATTGCTTGCCAACTTTGCTGCAATTGCATGCTGACTCCTGTATGTTCTCTCTGTGGGAAGATGTTGTTCTTGGTGCTGGTGTTTGAGTAATAATAATGTGTGTGAGTTATTGAGTAAATCCCCTGGATTTCACTCATTCCACAGCAATATTGTTAATTGTGCCCAGAAAAATCTGCTATTTTGCTGATGGCTGGGGTATCTCCAATACAGATAATAATATGTGCTTTATATGATGGCCATTTACTGTTATACCTCAGGACAGTATACAAACTCATCCAGCAACGAATACAGGTAGCTATCCAGGCTGGATGGTGATTTTGGCCCAGATATTAGTGAGACTACCATCAGATTATTACTTGGATACTGTAAGATGGGCAGTAGATTCAGATTTACAAGAATCAGTGGCCAGCAGGATTGGCTGGTAGAGCACTTGTTCAATGAAAATCCTGCAAGTGCTAAGGCAAAGGCATGGTCATACTGACCTTCTAAGTAGCCCTTGCTTCTTAGCTGTTTTTAATGTTTGCCATCACATATATTGGATGTGTTTGCACTTAATTGATACTGGGTGTGGTACTGTATAGCTTTGCAATAATTGTTGTACTGTATTAGCTTCTTTAGACTGGGCATTACTGGAGTACATCCAAAGTGTGAGCAATGTTTTCCCTCAATGGTGGAGGATTCCTGTCAATTTGGACATGTTGCAATGGTAGCACTTTTGGATGTGCATGCCATGCAACTGTTAACACATGCTCAAATCAGAACAGTCTTGGGATCATATGTTGCCAGCTGCATGACAGTTGTCCACTTATACTGTGTACATGGTAAGTTGTAACCTGGAAAGATTTTGGCAAGAAGTGGTAATAAATCCCCAAAGCCCCCATTACAGATATTAGTGGAAATGCTGCATTTTTCTAGCCACAATATCACATCAGTCACCAGTAGTTGGATTACTGGGTTCACTTGGCTCCATAAAGTATCCTTGGCATTTGGTCCAACAGGTGTTGTCTCATTGTATATTGGGATTTGACCAGGCTCATATGTGGTACTTTTGTTAGGGGAGAAAGGCTTACAATCCATCAGTGAGACTTCTTTGTCAGAGCTATCACTCTGTGTGCCATATTCTCAAGGCTGAGCTGAGCCTAAAGGCATTACATACTCACCTGACTCAGATTGTGTAAGGTGACAAAGATGGCCAGGTGCCAATATAGAATTTTAAACTGGCTGGCAAGATAATGTTGGTACACTAGTGACCAATGAATGGTCAACTATGACTTGTGTGGCAAAACACTGGCCATGATCCTTATAATACTTCCTATGCTGTCTGCATACTTCATGGCTGAGAGGCTTGCTACAGTAGCCACATGGACTTTTCCTCTTCTCTTACAGCATTGAGTCAGAGTAGTCTGGCCCATGGGGCAAAGAGTTCAATCTAGAACAAAGAAATGCTATTATATCACTTTTTGGTCAATACTCATGTGAATTTAAGACAGTCTTGTATTTCAGACATTCCACCTACATGAACATAAGATTCAATGATGACCTGCCATAGTAAGCATTATAAGCAAAGTTGTGGCACTGCATAAACATGTGTATGTAATATTATTTCCCCTTTGGTTTGACTCACCTCTATATATATGCTGCTGAAAAATAAAGCAAGGTTGTGTGGTTCCCAACCAAGCCCCACTGTGATGGCAGCAGAAGAACAGTTGGACAACAGCTTGCTTTGACATTCAGTGAAACAACCAGGGCTTCATCCAAAAAAGGCCATGATAACAGAGTCAACCAAAGGTAATAATGCAGACTCTGCAGGCTCTCAGTCAGGAAGGCAATTGAGAACCTCAGCGGAGCCACATGCTGACTGTTATTCTTGGGCAGATGAGAATGTAGCAAATGCAGTACACTCAGTTGAAGACTAGCAAGTAGCTGCTATAACATCACCACCAACAGTATTAGTAAGTATGTTGCCAGCTTATACCAAAGCATTAATGAAGCAATGAGGTGCTGAGGCTAATAGAATAGATACAATGGCCCAGAGAAATCAGGAAATAGTCCAGAAGCAGGATGAGTGGACAATATGTGTAGAGCTATCAATATCCCAGGTAGACAAAGCAGTATCTTTGCTGCAAAGAAGGAACTCAAGTAGCACAATGTCACAGCCAAGAATTGAGCAATATCCCAATGTAACAGCATTGAAACACCATACAGTCTTTGAAGCACAACAACAGTGCCTGAAGATAAAGCCCACAGAAAAACCTATCACAGCATAGGAGGGATACAATGCTTTGTTTATACCAAAGCCTAAGAATCAAAAGACATTGAATATCTGTGAACCCTTTGAGTGCAATAATGAAGAGTAGGCCAATATTCAAGAGGCCATCAGAAGTCTAGCACACCATCTGTTGTGTTGTATTATGATTAGTTTGGGGCTTGTTCTACAATATAGAGGCTAATCAGCAATATACAACAACTTCCAGTGTGCTAATACTGAAATAGTTTATTGGGAGTTTGATATACCAATAGAAGATATAACTTTCTGTAATATCCTCAATCTTAGGCTCTATATATACTATAGGCAGTGTTTCTCACTTCTACAGCAGTATTCTTACCTTCTGTAGACTAATGGGCTTATTTACTTTTATATTAGCTTTTCCTTGCTTGGAAGTCACTTTCCTTTCTGAGAAAATATTTCCTGATATGAAAGTTCTGAGCTCCCCTGTTTACTTAAAGGGGTGTGCTGTAGAAGTCTCTAAAGGGGTCTCTTTAGAGTAAAGGGGTTTCTTAGAGGGGACTTTTCCAGCAGAAAAGTGGTAGTTTCTTGCAGAACTTAGATTGGATTTTTGTCAGCTTTGCAGTCTCTGTACTGATGTAGTATCAGTCAAAGTCAGAATACCCAACAGTGCAAGTGATGCAGGGGAAGTCTAATAGCCATTAAACTTGTAACTGTAGTGTGGAGATTATGGAAAGAGAGGCTCTCCTTTATTTTTCAGCTGGGGAAGTCATATACAAAACTTCTGAAGGATCAAAGTCTTTGGGCAATTGTGCAAGCAATACATGTGATACAGAGCTAAAATGCTGCAGTTGCAATGGTCAGACATAGGCGCAGTATCTGTAAATACCTCACGTGATTTGAATGGCTGGTTCAAAAGTTACACACAATCAAAGTCACCATTGTAATCCTAGCAATAGTGGCCTAGTATATATAACAATTGGACTCCTTTGGTCATAACTCCTAAGTACTGCTTCAAATGAGCTTTAATATAAAAAAATGTTGGCTACTGCACGTTCTGTATGACATAATACTCTTGGGTGGATTGATTGTCAGGGTCTAGAGTATTTGTCCTTCAAAGTTGTAAATTCTTGATCTTTCACCTTTGTGTTACAATAGCAAAAAGCAAAATAAAGAAATGAGTGCAATATTGGTTTTGAGATATTGTAGTAATGGAATACTTTCCATTACCACACATCACCTTAAGGCTGGCATACCATGGGACCATCAGGAACACAGAACAAGCAGAATGATCATGACTTGGTCCATGAACATTATCTTGGATTCTAACAGGAGAACGGATATTGGGCCAGCATTTGTATGCTAAGAAAGAATCTTAAGAATGGCAGAAACTATCAAAGGCAGAAGAATCAGGGTGCCATAGATAAAAACCAGCAGCTTCCTCAAGAGCCTGTTACAAGCAGGGTCAACAGCTCTAGACAAGCGTCAAAGAGACTTCAGGTAGCTGGAAGAGTGTCAATAAGTGACAAGCAGGCAGATACATATGCACCAGTACAACATTCATCAAGAAAAAAGTGTAATTAACCTAAGAAGCACTCTGCCAAAGTAGAAGTGAAGGACCTGGCTGTGACAAAAACCAGCTGCTTTCTCAGGAGCCTGTTACAACTACAGCTGAGAGCTCAAGACAAGTGGAAAAGAAAAGTCAGGTTGCCAGGAGTGTACCAGCAAGGGACAATCTGGCCAAAACAGATGCGTTAGAGCAGAATTTATTAGGGAAAAAATGTAGTTTACTACAAGAAGCACTCAGACAAAGTGGCAGTGAAAGACCTGGCAGTTATAAAAGAAAAGGGAAAGGGAAAAATGTCTACCCAAGCCTGAGACAGGGAAGCATGCAAAAAAAACTGCTGAACTTGCTAATCAATGCTCCCTGTGAAAAATAATTTGGACCCGCAGGTGGATTCAATCCATATCAGCTGTTAGGATCCTGTTTAGAGACCATTATAATACCAGCAGCTTGGAATTAGTGACCCTCCTAACAATCTTATGATGGGATCACAATGGTGTTTTGCTAATGTTACAACTAAATAAAGGAATAAAACTTGACAATAGTTTATTGGTGCTGTGATGATATTTGCATGGTATTGTTGCAGTCTTTTGGTGCTCTGTGATTATTAGCCAGGACATCCAATTGCCTTATATGGCAAGAAACTTGACAGTATTTTGACAGCCTTGCAGCAAGACTCTGATGGGATTATAGTGGCAGTATAACAGCCTACTGCTGGCTCTGTATAATGCTACTGTACCAATTTACCAAATGGTGTTTCCTTTTTCTACCTCCTGTTGTGCAATTCATATATTCCACTGTAGAATTACCCCTCTATATTTGCTTACCCACTACTACCTTGGGTATTCCACATACAGTTCAAGTCCAAAAAACTATGGCCTCCTGCTTACTAACCTCTACAAGCACACATACCTGCTGCAATTGACATACTTCTATCACCTCAACATTACAGCTTCTTAGTGTGATACTTGCAAAGTTGCCATATACCTTGTACTGCTGGAAACATATACATTATCCAAACATATGCTTAGTTGTAGCCACTTCTGCCATCAATACCACCTGAATATCCCCAAGAGCTTCTTGGTATCTAGCCAATATATTCCTTCTCCCTGCTGGATTCTAGTCCCTCTAATAGGTGCGCTCTGGCTTTTGTTTGTTTGAACTCCTCATTGAATGATGTAAAGGTTGGCTTATGACAATGAGAAATCCGGCATATCTTGGTAGAGTTTTTCTGATAAAAATCAGTTGCTTGCTGCACCCAACCCAACTTTGCATTACTTAACTGATCACCCATGCTTTGAGGCTGCTTAGCTTCTTAATGCCATAGGCATAGATGTCTCCATGTTCACATTAGTCCTCAGTATTTTCCAACTCTTTCTGGCTGTCCTCCATGTGCCACCTCATAACATCCATGACAGACTTGAAGGTGATATTCTTGATGAGATTAGGATATGGTAGTACCTGCAACTTGACTTGTTGTCCTATCTCCCCACACATCTGCTCCAAAGGAAACTCCCCAAAGGTGAAGCAAAGCCCAATATTTGCCACACACTGTGCAAGATGGAGTAGAGAATGGATACAGTAGCAGCAGAGATCTATACATACAGCTTTATTTTTGTAGTATAGCCACTCAAATCCTGTTACAAACTCCTCACACAACAGCTATAGATGTGTCAAGTTGGCATTGGTGATCTACTCCTGGATAAATATTCCTACAATGTCCAATTATGACTCCCAATACCTCCAATGAACTCTTGGTAGCAATGACTTTGGAACACCACTTGAATAGATACATATTCAGTTCATCCAGTCTTAGTATTTATATTGTCCCATATTTGTATGAGTATTACTTGGAGCCCATGAGAAGTACTTGGGGTAGCAGATGCTCCTTAATATCTTGCCAATTCTTTCAAATTTCTCCAGTACTTTAAGGGCTCATTTAGCTTGAAATACCCATGTACAACCTGGTCATCAGTATAGGGATATTGTTGAAAAGCAAATGCATTGCCCCCAGTGGAAAGCTTTTGCTCCAACAGATACCCTCTATTGTAAGCATCTCTGGTTTGCAATTGATTCCATATTCTGGACAATGGCTTACAGCTTGCCAACTTTGCTGCAATTGCATACTTACTTCTGTATGTTCTCACTGTGAAAAGATGATGTTCTTAGTGCTAGTGCTTGGGTAATGATAATGTGTGTGAGTTATGGAGTAAATCCCCTGGATCTCACACATTCAACAGCAATACTGTCCATTGTGCCCGGAAAAACCTGCTATCTTGCTGATAGCTGGGGTATCTCCAATGCAGATTATAACATGCATGTTTACATGACAACCATTTACTGTTATCCTGCTGTAAGGCATACAAAATTCATCCAGCATTGGGCACAGGTAGCTATCCAGGCTAAATGGTGATTTAGGCCTAGTGTTGTATCCAAGAGAAAGTGTAATAAAACTCTTGAATGGTTTAACTGAACCAAAGGGACAATTAAGTGCAGAATCTTAGAATTGCCAGAGAGTGGCGGAAATATTAGCAGAAAGATTCTGATCTAATATTGGTCTTGGATATAGCTGGGTTGGCTATAAAGACAATGATATTTGTTTGCTAAGCAGGCTAAGCTTGGTGTTCTTTGGAGTGCTAGATATACTAGGCTTGGTGTTCTTTGGAGTGCTAGATATACTAGGCTTGGTGTTCTTTGGAGTGCTAGATATACTAGGCTTGGATAGAAACTAGAATGGAATTGTTGGATTCTTATTTTTGCTGAGACAGAATCTTAATTTTGTTGAGACACACACTAAACCAAAAGGTTCAGTAAACTCTATTTATACTTTTCTGATCAAGTTGAATTAGTAAGCGCCAAGGGACTGAATTGATTGAAATCAACTTGGGTGTTCATAGGTGCATAAGATAAATGAAAATTACATCAACAATCAACTGATGTCTTGGCAACTGCACAGTGGTTGGATAGATCTCAGATGACTAATCACCTGGGAAGGCTTGGCAGATAGGTTGATAACGTAATGACCATTTGAAAATAGATCAGGTGTGATAGCTAAAAATAGAATCTGAGGTGGGATAAAATAAACTGTAACTGGGATTTGTTATGTTTGGGTTAGGGAAAATCAGTTAGGGTACTAGATTTTCAAACGGAGTAAAATTGGCTAAGTTTTAAATGTTGATGCACAACACCTAGATACCAGTGAGACTACCATCAGACTATTGCTCTGATCCCATAATATGGGCGGTAGATTCAGATTGATGAGAACTGGTGGCCAGCAGGATTTGCTGGTAGAGTACCTATTTAATGAGAATCCACCAAGTGCTAAAGCAAAGGCATGGTCATACATACCTTCAAAGTAGCCCTTGCTTCTTAGCTGTTTGTAATGTTTGCCATCAAATATATTGGATATGTTTGCACTTGATTGATACTGAGTGTGGTACTGTATAGCTTTGCAATATTGTTGGACAGTATAAGCTTTCTCAGATGTAGTATGACTGGAATATATCAGGAGTGTGAACAATATTTTGCCTCAATGGTGGTGGGTTCCTGACAATTTGGACACATTGAAATGGTAGCATTTTTGGATGTGAATGCCATGCAACTGTCAACATGTGCTAGAATCAGGACAGTCTCTGGATCATATGTTGACAGCTGCATGACAGTTGTCCACTTATACCATGTACATGGTAAGTTGTATCCTGGAATGAATTTGGTAAGAAATGGTGATAAATCCCCAAAGCCCCCATTACTGATGTGAGTTGGAATGCGCCACTTCTCTAGCCACAACATCACATCATTCACCAGTAGTTGGATTACTGGGCTCACTTGGCTCCATAAAGTATCCTGGGCACTTGTTTCAGCAGGTGTCATCTCATTGCATATAGGGACTTGACTGGGCTCATACATGTTACTGTTGTCAGGGGATATAGGCTTACAATCCATCAGTGAACCTTCTTTATTAGAGCTATCACTCTGAATGCCATATTCAGAAGGCTGAGGTTAGCCCAAAGGCATCACAAACTCACCTGACTCAGTTTGAGCATGGCAACAAAGACAGCCAGGTGTCAATATAGTAGTGTTGACTGCCTGGTGTGGTGGGGTAAAAGTCCAAGGGAGAGACACGTCCAACATTTTTCAAGTGTTTTGTGTGTGGGGTGTTCACTGGGTGCAATAACCTCTGGCAAAAGCTTGCTGGGAATACTTGGGTTCTGTCACTAATCTAATGTGATGGGGAATAAACATCAAGCTTGTCAAGGGAGAACTATTGAGCTACAATCCCCAACTTAGTTGGCATCTTAACAAAAGTATGTGCTGGGTCCAGCATCCGTTGAGATGACAATGTACCAAAGCTTCCAAAGTCAAAACAACTGTAAACTCCACCAGCAGGGACTTGGTAAGAATGCAGCTGTGGTCAATAGTTACAAAGACAGAAAGGTATCTTTGCCTGTATATGAACAAACTTGGGAAAGAATCAAATACAATCAAAGATACCTACTCTGAGTATTCCCCACAAGTGGTGCCTTCAAGGTCAGTTGGCTGTCAGCATGTTTTCCTGGGAATGTTCTGTGGTCTGCAGTTGGAAGTTCAGGTAGCAGCAGGTAGCAGTGATCACATCAATCAATAAATCAGAATATTGATGAAAGAGATGATAACTTATTGTTGAGGGATAGCCTCTCTTATATACTTTTATCAATGGCTAAGTGGTTACTAATCATGGTGTTCCAGAAGGTTCTGGATATCAATAGAAATCTTAACAACATCAGAATGACCTGAGAATGCTTGAAGTAGGTGCCGGAAGGTTCTGAGAGGCACAGCACAGCCAACCAATCAGGTATCAGTACTCTGAAGCCTGTGTAATGTAGGGATACTATATACAGTATGGAAATGATAGGGATGGTGACACAGGTTGATCATGTGTCATGGGTAGTGGCATGGGTACTTGCCTAATAAAGAAGCACCTACTGCCAGTAATCTTACCTAAAGTGAAGGATAACTTATGCAATAAGGTAAGCAGATGTGATAGCTAACTGGCTTATGGAATAGTGCTGATCAGGCAAGACAAATGGGATAAAACTAAAATAAGTATAGTAGAGAAATAGGGAAGCAAAAAATATTGGTATGAACACATCTGTTGGTGGGTGCCACTGTGACCCCACTACACCAGCAAGATAATGTTAGTACAGTAGTGACCAATAATGGCCAAACATGACTTGGGTGGGAAAACACTGGCCATGATCCTTGTAATACTTCCTGAGCTGTCTACATGATTCATGGCTGAGAGGCTTGCCACAATAGCCACATGATCTTTTTCACTTCTCTTGCAGCTTAGAGTCAATATAGTCTTATCCATGGGGCAAACAGTTTGACCTTCAACAATATATTGCTAATATATTACTTTTTGGTCAATACTCATGTGAACTTAAGACAGTCTGGTGTTTGAGACATTGCACCTACATGAATGTAAGATTCAACAATGAACCACCACAGTAAGCATTTTAAATATAGTTATGGCATCACATACACATGTATACGTAACATTATTTCCCCTTTGATTTGACTCACTTCCATATATATGCCACCAAAAAATAAAGCAGAGTTGTCTGGGTCTCAACCAAACCCCACTGCTGACAGCAACAGAAGAATGGTTGGACAACAGCTTGCTTTGACATTCAGTGCAACAAGCGGGGCTACATCCAAAAAAAGCCCTGTGGACAGTGTGCTCATTGAAGGTGATAATGCAGACTCCTTAGGCTCTCAGTCAAGTAGGCAATTGAGAACCTCTGCAGAGCCACAAGCTGACCATTATGCTCAGGCAGATGAGAATGTAGCAAATGCAGTACCCTCAGTTGAAGTTCAGCAAATGGCCACAATAACATCACCATCACCCATATTAGCAAGTATGTTGTCAGCTCATACCAAAGCATTAATGAAGCAAATAGGTGCAGTGGCTGATAGGATAGATGCAACAGAAGCATGATGAGCAGATAATCTGTGTAGAGTAATCAATATCCCAGGTAGAGAAAGCAGCATCTTTGCTGCAAAGAAGGAACTCAAGTAGCTTAATGTCATAGCCAAGAATTAAGCCATATCCCAATGTAACTTTCATGATCTGCCGCTTGAATGTTTGAGTTAGATCAGTTTTTAGTCAAATCAATTAGTATATGTTTAGGTTATCAGTATATCAGTATTATCCATGACAACAGTAGGATTAGTCAGCAAATGAATCAGCAGATCCTTATCAGACAGATATAGATATATTAAGTAGGATCTTATTGGGTGATGATGATGCAGTCAAATGAGTCATCAGCCACAACCTACATTAGGAAATACAATTAGTCAGCAATTGATCTGGCAAAATGTATATAAGAAGCTACTGGAACCACAATAGAGATCAGTTCAGGTTTTAGTGAATGAAATACTAGCTAAACTCCCTTTTCCTCTACAGCTCTTATACCAAGACTTGTAACATTGGTAGCAGCATAACTAAAAACCTCCCTCCTGAAGAAAGAAGAAACCACCCTCAAGATGTTGGACAATCAAGAATGGAAGAATGCCATGCAGCAAATCCTAGCCCAACAGCAACAGTTTCTCCAGATCCTCAGCCAACAGCAACAAGGAATGACTACCATGGCTCAGAGCCAGCAAAGCCCTGTCAAGAGCAACTTTAGTGTGAAGGTCAACCAGTACCATGGCAGAGTCAATGAAAACCTGGGAACTAGGCACTTTCAGATTGATGAAGCTTTTAAAGCTAAAGGAATTGCTCCAGAAAGCAAGTTGCATCATGCAGCTTCTTACCTGGCAGATGCAGCCTTACAGTGGTACCACAACAAGATCAGGTCAGCCACTATGATGGGATGCTCTACAATCTCTACCTGGGATGAGTTTATGTTGGAGATTCAGCATGCTTTTGAATCTCCATACCAGCAGACACTACTAAGAAGGAAGTTAAAAACACTCAGACAGAAAGGAGTGGTTCAAGAATACATCTACAAGTACAGATTTCTACTTGGACAAATTGAAAGAATGGACCCCCTGAATCAAATTGAATACTTTATTGATGGGTTGAAAGAAAGAACTTGCAAGGAAGCAAATTACCAGAGACCTCAGACTATTGAAGAAGCCATCAAGATTGCCATTGACTACAACTTAGCTATGTTTGGAGTTGGGAAGCCTGCAGTGACTAATCAGAAAGGCTACAATCATTATGAAAGAAGACAGTCAGAAGCAGTACCAATGGAAATAGATGCTAGGCAGAAGAATCCTACCTCAGAAGAATGTAAGAAGAAAGGACTTTGCTTCAATTGCCACCAGCAGGGACATATTGCAAAGTACTGCCCTCAGAGAAGAAATGGACACCAGCCATCTAGAGCCTTTAACCATATTGAGGCCCTGGAGCATGGTACCTTGGAGGATGAACTTGAAGAAGACTCATAACTCACCTACCATATGACAGAAGAATACCTGTCCCAGATGACCTCAAACTCAGGAAAGCTATTATAACTGAATGGAGTAATCAATGGTGTACTTGCCAAGGTCATGATTGACCCAGGAGCATCACATGAGTACATGTCAGAGCAATTTGCTTTGAATGCTGGAATCAACTTGGAACCCATCAAATCAACTTCAGTCTCAACAGCTGATGGGAACTCTCACATAATCAACCTTATTACTCAGCTAGTAAGGACAAAGATCAATGACTTTGAAGAAGACCTACAGGCCTTTATATCTAGGAACTGCAAGTTTGAGTAAAGTAGTTATAAAACTCTTGGGTTAAAAAGGGTTATAAGTCTTAAGAGTAAAGTAGTTATAAAACTCTTGGGTTAAAAAGGGTTATAAGTTGTAAGAGTAAAGTAGTTATAAAAGGTATATACAATGAGAGTTAATAATAAAAAAAGGTGTTTTTAAAAAAGGTTATGAGTGGTAAGAGTAAAGTAGTTATAAAACTCTTGGGTTAAAAAGGGTTATAAGTCGTAAGAGTAAAGTAGTTATAAAACTCTTAGGTTAAGAAAACATGGGTTAAAAAATAATTTAAGTTGCATAATTTAGTTTTTAAATATAGTTTTTTAAATATGTTTTTTAAATTTGGTTTTTGATATTTGGTTTTTAAAAATGGTTTTTGATCTTTTAAATATAGTTTTTAAATTTGGTTTTAAATATACTTTGGTCTAAGATCTTTTAAAAAATAGTTTTAAGACAAAAACATATCTTATTTATTCCGCTTTAGGAACACCAGCAAAAGACATATCACAGACAAGGTTACAGTTACTCAAGAGCATAGCATCTTCAACTTCAAGGTCATATACCTCATCTTTACCACCAACATAGACAACCTTCTTGTTCTTGTTATAACGTACAGGAAGGCCCTTCTTAAGTACAATGTCTCTGGTGAAAGAATAATTCTCTGGGTCTCCAGGATGAGGTTCCCAAGTAAGAGTTTTAGGAGTAGGCTTGGAACAACTTTTAGTAGTACTAGAAGATTTAGTAGTACCAGGAGCCTTAGGAGCTCTAGGAGTAGGCTTTTTTCTAATTTTAACGCCTTCACCAAGATAATTGGAGCTAAGGTTGTTAGCGCATTTGAGAACAGTATCGGAATCTAAGCCTTCTTTAATAAGTTTGCTGCTAAAGTCAGACATGACTGTATAAATCATGTCCGCAATAATCTTGTTGGCAGATTCAACAATATCAGATAATGCTTATTTTCCTAAATTTTCTTGGGACATGGGTGATTTAAAGTTAGAATCTTAAATAGATCTTATTTAGTAATGAGATTTAAATGTTCAATCCAAAAAATGTTATGTTCAAAAAGTTGACAAATATATATATGCATGAATCATGGAACCTGGAACACCGATAGGAATTATATCTGCTCAAGAAGTTATGCAAGTTGCCACACAAAGTAACTTGAGCTCCTTCCATGCAATTGGGTTGGAAAGCAACTCTGAGACTTCTGGAACAAGCTCAAAAAGTTTTTCTGGAACCAAAATTTGTATGTTACATCCAGGAATAAAAGAAATTATGGACTTGCCAACAACGCAAAAGATGTCATCTATGATTATATCAAATGTACCAGATACCGTGCTACCAAAAGATATTACAGAAATAACGTTTAAAAGTTTACTTATAGGAATGTCTAATAGTTTTCTGGGCATAAACAACAAAGATTCTTGGTACAAGATTGGTGTTTTGTTAGGTTTGTTTCTTGATGTAGCAAATTTTCAAGGCAATAATACAAAAATAAGATTTTATTTGGATCCGCAAAAATTATATGCAATAGGAATTAGATCGTTAGAAATATTTTGTAATACATTATTTCCAGATTATGATGTTACGTATTCCCCAATGTTTTTGGGTATCATAGATGTGTATCATGGTGACAAAGATGGGTTAATAGATTGTTTGCAGGCATTAGACAAAAAAGTTTTTGGCATATCTGGAATAAGAAAAATAGGAACAAACAGAAAAGGAGAAATTATTACTCACGGATCAAATATAAAAGAGGTGTTAAGACTAAGAGGGATAAAACTAAAAGATATTTATTCTAATAATATTAAAGATGTAGAGAGATATTTAGGTGTTGAGGCAGCTAGAAAAGCAATTCGGAAAGAACTATTGAGAATGTACAACAAAGACTCTTTGCATCCAACATTAATTGCGGATTTTATGACGTGGCATGGAAAAGTAACACCGTTTACAAAAAATAATTTGCATTTGAGCAACAAAGGATTTTTATCATCAATGGCATTTGAGAAAGCTAAGAAAGATTTACGTTTATCAACAAAACACAAATTGGTAGACAAGGGAGGGTTGGTGTATTTGTCTATAATAATAAATAATACAATACCGTTGGGAACAGGAAATGCAAACTTTGATATTATAGAGCAAAAAGCAGAAGACAATAAGATGAATAAATAATATTAAACTTTATTAGATATGAACAACTTTTTTAAAAATCAAATATCAAATATTAAATATCAAATTTCAAATATCAAATTTCAAATATCAAATTTCAAACATCAAATTTCAAACATCAAATATCATATTTAAAATTAGAATTTAAAAAACAAATTAAAACTTATATTTAACGTTTAATTAAAAACTTTTTTGACAAACAAAATCAACGCTTAATTAAAGACTTTTCTTTAAAAACTATTATGTAAAAAAAGTTAAATGTTGAATGACTGAACATATTATATATATTTTTGGTACATAAATATGATAAAATTATTTCTTGAATTTGAAAAAATATATAGTTACCATTATAATGTTCAAGTGATTATAATTACTTGCTAGTTATTGGATATATTTAAGATTGACTCTACAATTTTTGACTTTTAAATCAAGTATCTGTAAATTCCAGATTTAAGCACAAACGCAACCAAATCCAATACTTCTGATAATGTCCTCTCTCTTGCCAAAAGTTTAGGCAAATTGGCTGTAAACGTTTCCGGTGAAGCTATTCAAGAACCTATTGGACATTCTGAAGAAAGAGTTTTTAAACTCAGATTTACCAAAAATCAATTCGAAGATTTTCGAGATGCCTGCAACATGATTAGAAAAATTGGTAACAATAAAGATCTTGCCAAAATTATCAGCCAAAGAATGGAAATCACTGAAAAGAATTTACAAACCAAAGTTATTAATCCTGTATGCGCATCTCCCTTAAAAATTATCAAATCTAAGCCAAAGAACAAGCAATCTGATGACAACAAAGAAAAAAAGATAACCTTCTTTACCAAGTCTGTACCAACTAACCAACGTGTTAAAATGTTGCACGACAAAGCTTCAACGTTAAAAGATCTTAGTTTAAGATACAACCCCAACAAAGAAACTTGTTTAACCGATGTCAGAACTATGTTAACCCAATACATTAACTTGAGCAACTTAAAGACTGATGTTGGTATGTACATGGATAATTTCTTGGCTGAATTATTAGATCTTTCTGAGTTTCCTTTGTTGAAACATGATAAAGAGAAAGACCAAAAATATATTGCCAAAGACAACAGAAAAACTATTATTGCTATGGCCAGAAAAGTTATGGAATGATTGTAATTAAAACTTTTTAAAAAATATTTTGTCTAGGATGGATTCAAAACAGGATAGGTTAGATTTAATATTGTCAAGATTAGAACCGTTAGTAAGAAATAATTTACATGAACCGACGATGGAGAAAGCGTATGATTGTTTTTTGCAGATTGGGAAAGACAACATAAAAGAGTTAAGACTTTATGTACAAAAGGTTCACCCACAAGAGATTAGACCAAGATTAATAAAGTATTACAAGTTAATATGCCAACTGTTGTAAAAATGCAAAAAGTATTTTTTTTTAACTTGAAATATAAGTATTGGTTTAAACCTTTTTTAAAAATCTTTTCTTTAACTATAACTATAACTTCAATTTAAACCCTTTTTAAAAATCTTTTCTTTAACTCAAACTATAACTTTAATTTAAACCCTTTTTAAAAATCTTTTCTATAACTTAAACTATAACTTTAATTTAAACCCTTTTTAAAAATCTTTTCTTTAACCTGAACTAACTTTGGTTTAAACCTTTTACAAAACTTTTTTTTTACTTCTAACAACTTCTGATTTATTTTTTTATTCATACTTTTTCACTCATATATTCTTAACGTTCTTATCTCAAAAACTTAACCTATTTTTCTTTCACATATATATAACTCATATATCTTGTTTAGTTTTCATACTTCTCCACATATCTCTTTAAATTACTCTCCTCCATGAGCCTATCCAACTCCTCTCGCTCATACCCATCATCCAATATTCTTCTCAAAAATAACTCCCCTAACCCAGTATTTGCTCTTGTTCCAGCTATTACTGCTATCTTTATCAAGTCATCTGTATCCTCCACTTTCAACAATTCTAAAACCTTTTCCAATCTTATAAACTTTATCTCTCCTTTGTTTATATCCGCTATCACCGCCTTCACCATACCATTTAATATCACATCCAACTTATCCGTGATATACCCCATGTTATCATATTTTAAATCTGGCTCCGTTGTTAACGTAAACTTATTCGGATATTCATTGTAATGTATCTCTATACTAGATATTATTTCTGTTATCCCATATCTAATTCTTGACACAAAAATATCATATACGTGCATTGCTTTAGTTACAGATAAAATATTAAACTTTAACTGGTTCACCGCATCATTCAACAGTTTCTTTAACGCTTTCTTAGATTTACCCCCACTCATTGCTTTTGGCAAAACTATTACAGTCTTACCATTCTCTTGGTGTATCTGGTCTATGTATCTTATACATCCTCCCTTAATATTCTCCAATCTGTTCTCCAACTCTTGCTTAGAACCCTTTAATATCTTAAATGCCATTCTAATCTTATCCGATATTGTCCCACATTCCTCCTCCAATTTCTTTATCTCCATCTCTATGAACTTTGTTGACACAAATTCCGCATCCACAAAATACTTACTAAATGGCTCTTCTTGAACAAAACATACTCCATAAGAAATGTTCTCGGATACAAATTTCTCAAACTCACTTGTCATCATGTTCTTACTCTTGGCACAAATTTGTAATACACATATATATATTTTCCGTTCAAGTTTTTTTTCTTCTCATTGTTGTTAAAAACTTATTTCTTTTTTTATCCAAAACTTTAAAGTGAGAGAGGGTCAATCTGGTTTATTATACTAAGCAAACATTCTTTTTTCTCTGTATACTATGACTTCTTCCAAATTTTATTCTATTCAAGCTAACTATTCTCCTACTTTTAGACCTTCTGACAACCCGTTTTATGATTTCGCCAATGTTATCGGCAAAGGTACCGATGCTAGCGTTAGACTTATAAATGCCAACATTCTTAAAGTTAAGAACCGTGAAGGTTCTGTTGTCTGGAAAGATAGCAAAATAGATAAAGTATGTGGTATGACTTTAAACAACTCTGGTGTACTTATATCCCCCAAATCCAAACATTCTTGACGGAACGATACTATTCCTTTAGTTAGAAATAAAATCCCTGACAATGCTTTGGCGTCACTAGCATCTGCTGCCCAAAGATTAAACAACAAAAGTAAAATCTTTGATTAATTCACGTTTTATTGCATGTATTGTATAATAGACGCATCTGGCAGATTTGAAATGATAACTAATATATTTTTTTAAAATTTTTTTCAGCATTAAGAACTTTGATCAAATGTCTGATATAGAAGACTTTTTTTCATCAGATTATAGTAGTGATGGAGGATATGTTATTAACGAAGATTTAATGGATTCTAACTGTGGTAAAAAGTTAAGTGGTCTTGGTGGTTTGGGCGGTTTATCTTTTCCCAATACTGTTGACAAACAACCTGAACCTTTTGTCAAACCTTTGGCTTTGGATTTTCCTTCTGATGAAGTTCTGGATATTAATACCAATAAATCAAAGCTTGAAAGTTTAGGTGGATTGGGCAAACCCATTATATTAGGTGGTCTTGGTGGCCTTGGTGGATTAGGTGGATTGGGGGACATTGGCGACAAGTCTGAAGACAAGCCTACTAAACCTAAATCTATTGGCGGTTTGAACAAGCCCAAAAAATTGGGTGGTATTGGTGGCCTTGGTGGCCTTGGTGGATTGGGAGATCTTGAACCATCCAAACCAAAATCATCTAATGTTAATAACAATGTGCCAACTGATTTGGGTATTAAACATCTTGGTAGTGTTAAGATTAAATACAAACAACCCCAACAACCCTTTTCTATTCCTACCTCTGATACCAGGCTTTATCTTTGCCAACACCCCAAGCGTTTGATTTTACACCTTTAGTCAACGAACTTTCTAGAATTGCTGATAACAAAGATGTCTTTCTAAAATCTGCTTTTAACAGTTTAAATAATTTTTTGGCTGGTCAAACAAATGCATATCAAGAACTTTGCAACAGTGTTATTGTTTTAACTAAATGCATTTCTGACTTGGCCAATAAGGTAAATGCCATTTCAACTACTCCACCAGTTGTAAACATTAGTGCTCCTTCATCATCGGTTCCCGTTGAAACCGCTCCAGTTGATAAGGAACCTGGAGAAACTATTATCAAGGAAGTGGACCAAGTATTGGGTGATAAGAATGTTGTCATGATTATTCGTAAGAATGGCAAGCAAGACTTTGATAAATTGGACAAGGAAGATATCCAAAAGATTATGGAAACTATTGGCGAAGATGACGTTTATGTTGCAAACTCTTTGTTTAGTGCTGTTACAAATGTTGCTGCCTTAAATAAATAATTGTTGTGTGCATGATCATATCAGCTTTTGATTATTATACTTTTTAAAAAGTGTTTTTTATCGGATGTTAATATTTTAGATCAAACATATCTTATATTAAACTTGAGCGTATAAAACTTTTTTAAAACAAACTAACTTATCTTGGATCAAACCTAAACGTCTAAACCTGTTTTAAAACAAACAAACTTATCTTGGATCAAACCTAAACATCTAAACCTGTTTTAAAACAAACAAACTTATCTTGGATCAAACCTAAACGTCTAAACCTGTTTTAAAACAAACAAACTTATCTTGGATCAAACCTAAATGTCTAAACCTGTTTTAAAACAAACTAACTTATCTTAGATCTAACTCATCTTGGATCAAACTAACTAACTTATCTCATATTAAACTTGAGCGTATAAAACTTTTTTAAAACTAACTAACTCATCTTATATTAAACTTGAGCGTATAAAACTTTTTTAAAACTAACTAACTCATCTTATATTAAACTTAAGCGTTTAAAGCTAACTAACTCATCTCATATTAAACTTGAGCGTATAAAACTTTTTTAAAGCTAACTAACTCATCTTGGATCAAACCTAAACTTCAACGCCTAAAATACTTCTGTCTTCCATGCCCACACCTTTTAAAAAATAACTTCTTACCTTCTTCAACCATTCCCCATTTATGGATACCACACTATCGGCATTGTCTCCATCTCATATATCAACATCTCATTCACCCTTATAAATATATTCTCCTCCTCAAACTTTTTATCCAACCCATTCATATCCCCTATCTTCCCCACTTTTGTCAAATACTTTGACCCTACGCAATCTGCTAAATTTATTGCATCCATCCCTATTAATATTGTTACTATTCTCCCTCCCCTCTTCACATATATATACTTTAACAGCTCCCTCGTAAACTCTTCCCACAATATTCTATGATTTGCCAAAAATTTATCACAATTCACCCCCACCATAAATCCTACGTTTATCATAAACACCCCCTGTGATACCCATTGTCTTAACATCTCTTTTGGCTCTGGCATATTTACCTCATACTCTAACCCTACTTTCTTTGCCATTAATATTGCCTCCATTGGATTCTTCCTACACTCCAACAACGGCATTAACCCTATCCCTGACGCATACTCTACCCCCGTCACATTACACGCACTATTATACGGCTCTTTACACACTATTACCACTGGTTTCCTATTATTGGAGATTTGTCAAGTCCTTTGCAAGCATTGCAGCCCCTTTAACTGATATCCTCAAGAAAGACAACACCTTCAAGTGGGACATTGCTTGTGAGACTGCATTTCAGATGCTCAAGAATGAACTTGCTAAGCTGCCAGGCTTATGAGTACCTGACTTCAGAAAAGAGTTTACCCGGTGCACAGATGCTTCAGATTATGCAATTGGTGGAGTACTAAACCAAGAACACAAGGGAAAGGACTATCCAGTTGCCTTTGAGTCCAAGAAACTGAACTCAGCAGAACAAAACTATCCTG
Organism: Basidiobolus meristosporus CBS 931.73; assembly: GCA_002104905.1. NCBI lineage: Eukaryota > Fungi > Basidiobolomycota > Basidiobolomycetes > Basidiobolales > Basidiobolaceae > Basidiobolus > Basidiobolus meristosporus. The sequence continues at coordinate 12,629 of MCFE01000334.1, read as the reverse complement.
TGCATGAGTAGGAGATGCTTGCTATAATACACTGCCTGAAGACCTGGAGATGCTATATTGAAGGAGTCAAATGTACAGTAAAGACTGATCATGCCTCACTGAACTATATATTTGCTCAGAAGGTTCTATCCAGAAGAATGACAAGATGGAGTGAATACATTCAGCAATTTGACTTGGAGATTGTCTACTGCCCTGGGAATAGTAACACGGTTGCTGATGCTTTATGAAGACTAGAACTAGTGGTTCAACTCAACTTGGTGCATGAATCAGATTGGTCTAGCTTATTACCACAATACTTGGAGGGCCAAGCCATTCCTAATGAGCTGGATGAAGAGATGAAGTAAATAATCTGGGATGAAGCCAGCAAATTTGTTGTACAGGATGAAACACTCTACCAAATAAATGAAGGAAGCCCTATTGCCTATTGTCTTTATGTTGCTCACCTGGATTTAATACATAAGCTACACAATGGATATGGACATTTTGGGATTGAAGGAACCTATAGCCTTGTGAAACCCAGAGCATGGTGGGCCAGAATGAAACAAGATATTGAGAAGATAGTGAAAATATGCCAAAACTGCCAAATCAGTCAAGGCCAGCCACAAAGAATTGCCAAACTCTTCCCTTTGGAGCCTGTAAGATCATTTGAGAGATGGGGAGTTGACTTTATTGGAAAACTGCCAACCACCAGGAAATGCAACCATTAGATCCTAGTAGCAAATGATCATGCCACTAAATGGCCAGTTGCTAAAGCTGTAGCAATAGCCAGTGAACAAGAAGTTGCAAGTTTCATTTACCATGAGATCCTGATGAAGTTTGGATGCCCTGTGGAAATCTTATCTGATAGAGGAGCAAACTTTATGGCAAAGACATTAGAGGCTTACCCAGAAATGCAGCAGATTAAACACTTGAAAACCTCAGCATATCACCCCAGAACTAATGGGGTCACTGAACACATTAATGGATGATTTGGAAAAATGCTGACCAAGTATGCAAATGGAGCTGACAGTAGATGGGATGAGTATATAGATCAAGCACTTTTTGCCTGCAGAGTTAGAGTGCACAACACTACCCAACAATCACCATTTTACTTAGTTTATGCATGTAAATCAAGGATTCCAGGAGATCTCACACAACCCAAGCTTACAGATGCCTTAGATGATGAGCTTAGTCAGCCCAGTAAACACTATCAATTGGAACAAAGACAACAAGAGGCACAGGCCAAAGTATCTCAAAGTGCAGAAAATATGAAGCAGAGATTTGATAAGACTATAGCACCAGAAGCATTGACAGTTGGAAACTTTGTATTGCTAAGAAACAACACTTGGAAGAAGTTTCAGCCACAATGGACAGGACCATTCAGGATCATCAGAGAATGTCCATTTGCAACCTACCAACTGGTGGATAAACAAGGGAATATCTGGAAAAATTTTGTTCATAGAGACTGACTCAAGCTTGCAAGACTTGCTAATAATACTGAGCCATCAAGATGTTGGTATCACAAGAGAAGAGATTCAGGAGACCTCTCTCAGCTTTAGTAGGGGAGAATGTTATGATCTGCTGCTTGAATGTTTAAGGTAGATCAGCTTCTAGTCAAATCAATTAGTTATATGTTTAGGTTATCAGTATATTAGTATTATCTATGAAATTGGTAGCATTAGTCAGCAAATGAATCAGCAGATCCTTATCAGACAGATATAGATATATTAAGTAGGATCTTATTGGGTGATGATGATGCAATCAAATGAGTCCTCAGCCACAACCTACATTAGGAAATACAACTAGTCAGCCATTGATCTGGCAAAATGTATATAAGGAGCTGCTGGAACCACAATAAAGATCAGTTCAAGTTTTAGTGAATGAAATACTAGCTAAACTCCCTATTCCTCTACAACTCTTATACCAAGACTTGTAACAGAAGCACAAATTCCCACAACAGTTTTTGCAGGTGTCCAAAATGCAGTCAGCTGTGCTAGCCTCCCCTAGTGTATAGAAGCTTGCAGTCAAAGGCTCTTCTTCTATTGCATCTTTTATCTCCTCTATAGTAGACATTGCAGTGTTCCCACTGGTAAGCCAGGCATCTATGCTAAGAGGCTGGATGTTTATTACAATGACACCAATAGGTTGCAGAGCATCTCCAAGAGCAGTGCTGAAAAAAATGCACTTTAGTATTGCAAGGATTTATTGCAAAGACTGGCAGGTGAAATGTAAGACCTTGCAGTGCTGGCAGATGACCATAGTGTATGGGAACCAGTGAACAGACAATGGCATACAGCCATAGAGTTTTTTCAGAGACATTGGCATGGGGTGTTTGGACAGAGGAGCATATGGAATGGTGGGACTTTATGGTTTACTTTTTGAGTGAGGAGTTGAGCTCAGCGCTAGTGATGGGTCTTGAGGCTGGTATAGATCAGTACAAGCTATGATTGAATATCATCTGAAGATTTAAGTGAACAAACAAATCCATATGCATGGAGTGTGAAAGCATCAGAAGTAAGGAGTTTGAAAAAGACCTAACAGCCAGTCAATGCACACAAATCCATATGGAAAGTAATGTGGTCCTGCATGTGGAACTAGTCCTGAATAGCCATTATAATTTTACAGTGAGTTTATCATTATTCTAGCAGCTTGTAATTACTGACCCTCTATACAATCTTATGATGGAATTGTGGTGGCAACTTGTTGATTTTACTGATAAAGCAAAGATAAGAACTTGACAGTGTTTCACCAGTTTTTTGACATGAGCTGCATGGCTTCTAACAGTCTTTGTGTGCTCTAAGCTTATTTAAACAGTCCTAAGCAGCCAATACATACAACCACTTTTATGGCAAGAAACCTGACTATGTTGTGACAGCCTCATTGGAAGCCACTTTGGCATGTAAATGGTACTACAGCAGCCTACAGCTAGCTCCCTATAATGCTGCCATTCCAATATGCCAAATGGTATATTCTTTTTCTATCTTTCCTTGCACCATTGGTATTATCACTCCCTAACAAGAAAATTACATATAGGCCAGCAGAATATTTCATGTACTAGCAGTTGGGCAGACTAGCAGATATATTCTCCAAGAGGAGACTAGTCCAACCAGGATTAATGCCAGATTTGGTGACTAGATGCCCACTACTTCCATCAAAAATTGCAACTGAATATTTGAGCAAAAAGCACCGGCTGATTAGCAGCTAAGTACTGTTAGAATACCAGCTGCATACTGGCTGAAAATCAAATGAATTCCAAGTTTGAGACTTTTCATAGGGACTGCAGAGTCACCACTCAATATTTGACTAAATATTATTAGCTTGGGTATTCCACTTATAGTTTAAATCAAAAAAAGCTATGCCCTCCTGCCTACTAACCTCTATATATGCACACACCAACTGCAATTGACACACTCCTATCATATCAACTTTACTACTTTTCTGTATGATACTTGCAAAATTGCCATATATCTTGTATTGTTTGCTGTATGAAGTATAATTTGCTATTGCAGGTAGATCCAATCAGAATCAGCCATCAGGTTTCCACAATGAATCTGTCATAATATCAGCAGCTTGGACTTATTAATGGTGTGGTGGTGTATAGGTCCAAGGAGAGATACGTCCAACACTTCTCAAGTGTTTTGTGTGTGGGGTGTTCACTGGGTGCAATAACCTCTGGCAAAAGCTTGCTAGGAATACTTGGGCTCTGTCTCTAATCTAATGTGAAGGGGAATAAAGCCACAAGCTTGTCAAGGGAAAACTATTGAGCTACAATCCCCAACTTAGTTGGCGTCTTAACAAAAGTATGAGCTGGGTTCAGCATCCTTTGAGATGACAATGTACTAGAGCTTCTAAAGTCAAAACAACTGTAAACTCCACCAGCAGGGACTTTATAAGAATGCAGCTGTGGTCAATAGTTACAAAGACAGAAAAGTATCTTTGCCTGTACAAGAACAAACTTGGGAAAGAATCAAATATAATAAAAGATACCTACTCTGAGTATTCCTCACATGTAGTGCCTCCAAGGTCAGTTGGCTGTCAGTGCAGTTTCCTGGGAGTGTCCTGTGGTCTGGGGTTGGAAGTTCAGGTGGCAGCAGGTAGCAGTGATCACACTAATCAACAAGTTGGTATATTGATAAAAGGGATGATGATTTATTGTTGAGGGATAGCCTTCCTTATATACTTTTCTCACTGGCTAAGTGATTACTAAGCATGATATTCCAGAAGGTTCTGGATATCAATGGAAATCTTAATGACATCAGAATGACCCAAGAATGCTCTAAGTAGGTGCTGGAAGGTTTTAAGCGGCAGAGCACATCCAACCAATCAAGAATCAGTATTCTGAAACCTGTGTAACATAGGGATACCATATATGGTATGGAAATGGTAGGGATGGTGACATGGGTTGATTATGTGTCACAGGTACTGGCGCAGGTACTTGCCTAATATAGAAGCACTTATAGCTAGTAATCTACATAAAGTGAGGGGCAACTTATGCAATAAGGTAAGCAGGTGTGATAGTCAACTGGCTTATGGGATAGTACTGATTGGGTAAGAAAAATAGAATAAAACTAAAATAAGTGTAGTAGAGATATAGGGAAGTAGAAAATAAGGGAATGAGCACATCTGTCAGTGGGTGTCACTGTCACCCCACTACAATGGTCTATACAATTTTATGATGGGACTGTGACAGCATTTTCCTGATTTTACAGTCAAATGAAGCTAAAGACTAGATGGTATTCAAGCAGTCTTTTGCCAAAAATTGCATGGCAATCTAATGATCTTAATGTGCTCTACATTTACTTGAGTGGACCTAACTGGCCTATACATCTAATTGCTTTACATTGCAAGAAACTTGATGGTGTTCAAAAGCCACATTGTAAACCTTTGCTGGTATTATAAAGGCAGTATAGTGGCATACATGTAGTTCTCTGCAATGCTACCATACCAATATGCAACATTTCTTTTCTTTTCCTAACTCCCCTTGTGCTCTTCATAAGTTCCAATGTAGAATCACCCCTTGTTATTTGCTCACCAACTACTACCTTGAGTACTCCAGATATAGCTCATATCAAAAAAGACTATGGCCTACTGCTTACCAACCTCTATATAAGCACACACCTGCCGCAATTGACACATTTCCATCACCTCAACTTTACAACTTTAGTGAGCTACTTGCAAAGCTGCCAAATACCTTATATTGCTGGTAATATATACATCTTGCAAGCATATGCTTGGTTGCCACCACTTTTGCCATGAATACCTCCTGAATATACACAACAAACTTGTTAGTACTTTGCCAATAGACTTGTTAAATGTATCATGCCAGGGTGTGTGTTGCAATCCATGGCTGTTGAGTACAATCAGATGCAATGCTGTAGCTACCAGTAGCCAGGATTGCTCTATGGAAATAAGTGTTTATCACACTATGAACTAGACTTACAATTATTATTTGGCACTATCTCTCCAATTGGACAGTATGTCAGAGATTGATTGGTTCAAAAGTACCAAATATCTCATTTTACACATTGTGCAAGTGAATCCCTGATTTCAGCAATTGGACTAGGTGTCATAGCTAGTACTCAACCAAGGTAGGTATAAGACAGATCAAATAGCTGAACTGGTATTACAGATGATGTTTAAGTATGCAGTGTACTTATTTATAGGTTCTATCTATGTGAGACATCCTTCATATTAGTTGTACCAAGAATTTAGTGACCACTGGTTTGCAATGGCTTGATTTGGGTTGAAAAAAATATGAGTTGTTTGGATCATCACAAATGATAGCAACAACTAAGCTACTTCCTTCCTGACTTTCAAGTACTGGTTGTTTGCTTTGAACTGTGTGTTCTGACCCAATGTGTGTTGGCCCTGCATCATAGGTGAAACACAGGGGCTGCTTTGCATGAAGATGCAGAGCTATGTTGCACACTTGGTGGCTAAGTATAGGTTCACTTGGCCTCTCTGGCACCCTATGGCATCATTTGGCATTCATGGCACTGTGTGGCACTATCCAATGCAACAAGTCTAATATCCTCCTTCTCCCTGCTGGACTCTAGGCTCCTGTGTAGGTGCACTCTGACTGTTGTTTATATAAAATCCATACTGAATGGTGTAGAAATTGGCTTATGACCAGGAGAAACCCAATATAGTTTGATGTAGTTTCCTAGTAAAAACTAGTTGCTTGTTGCACCTAACCCAACTTTGCATTACTTCACTTATTACCCATACATTGGGGCTGCTTAGCTTCTTAATGATATAGGCATAGGTGTCTCCATGTGCACATCTGTCCTCAGTATTTCCAACTATTCCTGACTATGCTCCATGCACCAACTTATCACATCCATGATGGACTTGAAGGTAATATCCTTGATTAGATTGGGATATGGTAGTACCTGCAACTTGACTTGTCTTCCTATCTCCCCACACATCCACTCCATAGGAAACTCTGAAAAGGTGGAGCAAGGTCCAGTATTTTAAACACACCAAGTAGGATGCAATAGATAATGGAAACAGTAGCAGCAGAGATCTATGTGTTCAACTTTATTTTTGTAGTATAGCAGCTCAGATGCCTTCACAAACTCCTTGCACAATGGCTGTAGATGCATCAAGTTAACATTGGTGATCTGCTTCTAGATAAATACTCCTACAACGTCCACATATGACTCCTGATGCTTCCAATGTACACTTGGCAGGAATGGCTTCAGAAAGCCAATTGAATAAATACCTATCCAGTTCATCCAGTCCTTTCATTTGTATTGTTGCATGTACATATGAAAATGAATATTGATTTGAGCCTGTTTGAAGTGCTTAGGATAGCTGATACTGTGCAAAATCATGCCAATTCTTTCAAATTTCTCCAGTAGCTCAAAGGGCTTATTTAGCTTGAAATGTGCCAGGTACAACTTGGTCATCAGTATATTGATATTGCTGAAAAGCAAATGCATTGCTGCCAGTGGAAAGCTTTGGCTCCAATAGATGCTATCTATCTTAAGTATCTCTGGTTTCCATTAATTCCATATTCAAGTCAATGGCTTATAGCTTTCCATCTTCTCTACAATTGCATGCTGACTTCTGTACGCTATCACTCCAGAAAAATGATGTTCTCAGTGTTGGTGTTTGGGTAATGATAATGTGTGTGAGTTATGCAGTTGGTCCCCTGAATCTCACACATTTGACAGCAATCCTGTCCATTGTGCCCAGAAAAGCCAGCTATTATACTGAAGGCTGGAGTATCTCCAATACAGATAACAATATGTGCCTTGACATGACAGCCATTCAATGTTATCCTGCTGGAAAGCATACAAAATTCATCCAGTAATGGATACAGGTAGCTATCCAGGTTGGACATTAATTTGGGCCCAGATACCAGTATCACTACCATCAGATTCCTGCTCTGAAGCCATAAGATAGATGGCAGATTCACGTTGATGGGAATCAGTGGCTAGCAGGATTTGATGGAAGAGTACTTGTTTAATGAGAATCCATCAAGTGACAAAGCAAAGGCATGGTCAAACATTCCTTCAGAGTGGCCCTTGCTTCTTAGCTGTTTGTAATATTTGCCATCAAATACATTGGATGTGTTTACGCTTGATTGACACTGAGTGCAGTACTTTATAGCTTCACAATATTTGTTGGACTGCATGAGCCTCTTTAGATGAGGTATTACTGGAATATATCTGGAGTGTGAACAATGTTTTCCCCCAGTGGTGGTGAATTCCTGACAAGTTGGACACCTTACAATGGTGGCATTTTCTCATGTGAATGCCATGCAACTGTTACACATGCGGGTATCAGGATGGTCCATGGGTCATTAGTTGCCAGCAGCATGATGGTAGGCCATTTATACCATGTACATGGTAGGTTGCATCCTGAGATGGTCTTGGCATCAAGTGGTAGTAAATCCTCAAAGCCCCCATTACTGATACTAGTGGAAACACACCACTTGTCTAGCCACAACATTACATCATTCACCAGTAGATGGATTATTTGGCTCACCTGGCACCATTTATCAAGGAAAAAGTGTGGTCCTACTCAAGAAGTGCTGTGCTGTCTTATTGTTAGCTTGGGCTTTGTTCAACAATGTAGAGATTAATCAACAGAATACAACAACTGCCAGTATTCTAATAGAGAAACAGCCTATTGGGAGTTTGCTATACCAATAGAAGATATAACTTTCACTAATATCCTCAATCTCAGGCTCTAAATGTACTATAGGCAGTGAATCTCACTTCTACAGCAGTGTTCTCATCCTCTGTGGAATATCAGGCTTTTTTACTTTTATCTTAACCCTTTCTTAGCTAGAAGTCACCTTCCTTGTTGAGAAGATACTTTCTGTGGAAGCTCTGAACTCTGTTTCAACCTCAAGGGGTGTCTTTAGAGTAAATGGGCTTCTTACAGTAGTCTCCAAAGTGGACTTTACACTAAAGGGGTGCCTAAAGGGGCTTCTTTAGAGTAAAGTGCTCCTTAATGGGGTTTCTAAAGGGGTCTTTAGACTAAAGGGGTGTCTGTAGAGTAAAGGGGTATCTTAGAGGGGATCTTTCCAACAGAAAAGTAGTAGTTATCTTGTGGAACTTAGATTAGATTCTTTTGAGCTTTGCAGTCTTTCTATTGATATAATGCCAATCAAAGTCACAATACCCAACAGTGCAAGTGAAGCAGGGGAGGTCTTATAACCTTTGAACTTGTAATTGTAGTGTATAGATTCTGGAAAGAGAGGCTCTTGATTATTTTTCAGCTGGGGAAGCCATATATGTGAAAATTATGAAAGATCAAAGTTTTTCTGCAATCATGCAAGTAATACATTTAACACAAAGCTAAAATCATGCAGTGATGCAGATTGGATATAGGTGCAGCACCTGTGAAAATCTCATATAATTTGCCTATCTGGTTCAGAAGTTACACATAGTTGAAGTCACCATAGTAATCCTAGCAATAGAGGTTTTGTAGATATGGTTATTGGACTCTTTTGTTCATAACTCCTTGAGTACTGCTTAAAATGAGCTGTAAATTGAAACATGTGTTGACTAGTTAGTGTTCAGCATGATGTAACATTCTTGGGTGGATTGCTAGTCAGGGTCTTGAGCTTTTGTGCCTTAAGGTTGGAATTTCTTGCTCTATGATTTGTCTGTTATAGTAGCAAAAGCAAATAGAGAAATGAGTTTAATATTGGTTTTGAGATGTTTAGTAATGCAGTACTTTCCATTACCACATAAGCACTCAGTCAAAGTAGCAGTGAAGGATCTGAGAGTGATAAAGGAAATGGGAAAGGGAAAAAAGTCTACCCAAGCCAGAGACAGGGAAGCATAAGAAAAAAACTGCAGTTCTTGCCAATTAATGCTGTGAGCCTGGAGCAGACTGAATCCCATTATAGCCAAGAAGAATTACCAGCAAGAAAGTAGTTGTTTTTACCAGAGTTGGAAGTGCAGCCAGTTGAGCTACACTCCAATAAGGTAGATGAGCTTGCAGAGAAAGGCAATTTGTCTACTACAACATCCATGTTCTGCATTGTTTATGGAGTAGAGATCCCACTGACAAACAAGGTAACAATGTCAAGAACTTAAAAGGTTATCACAACTCTTTCAGTGGAATTTTGGATCATTAATAGGCCAACCAGGAGGTTGCAGCACTTCTTCAAGAGCAATGCTCAAGAAAATGCACTTGAATATTGCAAGGAATTATTGTAAAGACTGGCAGATGAGGTGCTAGACCTTGCAGTGCCAGCTGAAGACTAGTATGTATGGGAATCAGAGAAGGAACAGTGGCATAAAGCTGTAGGGTTTCCACCAAAGTCATGACAACATAGCTTTACAGCAGAAATACATATTGAGTGTTGAATTTTAATGCAAGTTCTTGTTGAGTGTGGGGCTGAACTTAATATTAGTGTAGGGTATAGGGACTTGCATAGAGAGGTGCAATTGAGGTTTCAATGGAAATAAATTAATCTGTATGCATGAAAAGTAAGAGAAACAGTTGAGTAAGGAAGTAAGGATTGTGAAAAAGAGTCATTAGCCAATCAATGTACACAAGTTTAGGAGGTGATAGAGTGTCTGGGATCAGAAAGTGAGAAAATTGGCACAGAACCAATCAAAAACCACTTTGGTATTGTTGTGATGAAAACTTTGACCAAGTTTTTTGTGAAATTTGGGGTAAAATTATTTTTTGATGGTTTTTGCACATTGTTCTGAGGGGATTAATACCTCTTAGCCACAGGACTTAGAACTTGGGTTGGCCTTTTAACAAGATCATCACAATAACTTTCATAGGGCAGGTGTATCTAAACAGATATCAGCAGTTCCTTTTAGGTATCTAAAAATCTGCTTAACTGCTAGAATATGATCAGATCCATAGTTCTGATTATGCTGGCTGACAGCTCCCACTGAATATGAGATATCTGGGTGTTTTCTAAGCATGATATACATCAGGCTGATAACTGGCTATTAATAAGGATACACAGGGCTTACAGATGGTACCAAGCTCTCTTGATTTAGTGGAATTTTGACCAAGTTAAGGTTTGTCTCCATTGGGGTAGCTGTTGGTTTACAGTCTTCCATTTGGTACTTCTTTAGTATATCCTGAGTATACTTGGACTGGCTTAGGGTGATAGTCTGGGTACTTCTGTCTATGGAGAGCTTAATCTCTAAGTAGTAACTAAGTTCTCCTAGATCAGACATCTTGAACTCCTTAGATAGGCTGGATTTAGTCTCTTCCAATGTTTCTAGGTTATTGGTGGCTATAATAAGATCATCCACATAGAGAACTAATAGAACTGGATTTGCTCTATCTGGCTTATAGTATATACTAGAGTCAGCATTACTCCTTTTGAAACTCAAAGATTCAAAATAAGAATCTATCTTGCAATTCCAGGCTTTTGGTGATTGTTTGAGACCATATAGTGACTTTTTAAGCTTGCAGACCAAATGGGGTTATCTTGGTCAGCAAACCCATCAGGCTGGTCCATATACATGTCCTCATCAAGTTCTCCATTCAAATATGCAGTTTTTATATCCATTTGATGAATAAAAAACTTATGTTTGGCTGTAATAGCCAATATTAATCTGATGGAATTATACTTGGCTACCTGTGCAAAGGTCTCAGTATAGGCAAGTCCTTTTGTTTGAGAGTATCCTTTGGCTACAAGTCTTGCTTTGTATCTTTCAATTGTACCATCAGCCTTGTATTTTTTCTTGAAGACCCATCTACATCCAATTGATTTTTGGTTGATTGGTAATTTGACTAAGTCCCAAGTTTGAATTTCCATCAGGGCCTGATATTCCTCAGTCATTGCAGATCTCCACAACTTTGTCTGAGGGCTATTTGGGGCCTCTTTTACAGTCTGGGGCTCACCAATTTGGACTGAATAGGCATAGACTAAGTTTGTACCCTCATTGATATTTAATTTGTGCTATTTCTAGTCTGGTTGGATCTCTGGATATTTGACACTCTAATGATCACTTCTGGGATAATCCTGGGCGCTGATTCAGGCTGAAAAATGGTTGTAGAGCCCTCAGGAGTGAAAAAAATCATCATTGTTTTGCTGTGATTCAATCCTGACAATTGGTAGACTTGAGATCATACTTTTGCCATTATTGGATGTCATTTTTTGTCAGAAATTTAAATTTACATCCAACAACACACCTCTGGAGATGCTCAGCCTTTTTGCTTTCATATTATAGAGTCTGTATACTTTACTCTCATTGCAGCAGCCCCAAAATATGCATTTTACACTTCTTGTCTCAAGTTTTGACTGATTTCTGGGCATTTTTTGGCATATGCTGTACACCCAAATAATCTCAGATGTTCTGCACTTGGTCTTTGTCCATACTGTGCTTCAAATGGACTAGAATCACAAAGTATTCTGTTATAACTCTTATTTTTAAGGTATAAGTTGTGGCAACTGATGCTGCCCAAAAATCATGATATAATATTTGATCATGGATCATAGATCTTGCCATATCAATTATTGATCTGTTTGCATGCTCTGCTACTTCATTTTGTTGTGGGGAGTATGGTACAGTAGTCTCCTGCTTTATCCCATGAATTTTGCAGAAGTGGATGATGAGTTTGAGTTATTTTTTCCACCATTGTCAGAGTGTATTTTCTTGATTTTTCACCAGTTTCTCTCTCCACCAAGGTTTTAAGCTCCCTGAGCTTAGACAGAGCTTCTTCCTTTCTCTCCATGAAGTAGACCCATGTGTATCTTGTATAATCATCAATAAAAGTGATTAAATACTTCATCCCGCCTAAGGATAAATTTTGTATAGGTCCACACAGATCTGAGTGAATTAGATCTAATTTTTTCTTAATTTTGATTAACCCAGAGCTCTTGAACGGTTGTCTGGCTTGTTTCCCATATATGCAGGCTTCACAGTGCTCCAAATTAGCTGGGGGATCAATTTTCACTCCAGAAATTAGCTGATCTTTGATCATTTTACGCAAATAATCAAAATTGATGTGCCCAAATCTCCTGTGCCAAAGCATTGGTGTTTCTTCATTTAAGTTACTTATATTGGCTTCCAGATATGATGGAATATAAGTCAACTTGTATAGATTTTGATCTCTGATGCCCAAAGCAATATGGGCATCATTTTGATCAGTGATCCTGCAGCTAGAATTGTCAAAGCTGAAATTGAGTCCTTCTGCTGTGGCCTTGC